>JACXGM010022027.1:0-11572 GCA_016801145.1 Umbra pygmaea | reverse complement strand
AAATAATGACCATTAACTTGGGTGTTTTAAATGAGCTTGTATGTGTCACAGCCCCTCGCATGACTGGGTGCTAGGGTCAGGTTACAGGGACCCTGGCGCCGCCTCCTGGACATTCATTTCTTTACATATATTCACCGGTTCTAGGTCTTCTAATCATGTCCATATAGTTTGTGTTTGTTCAGGTGTGCATCACTGTCAATGTGTAGGTCGTTACTCTATATTAACGTATGTTGTTATTATTAGATGTTCTAAACTGCTACGTAGACCTTTATCTATATACCTGTCCTGCGAGACATGTACTTACTAACAAACTACGTAGATATTTACTCTGTTTTCCACCGTGTTCGGTGTGTACTTTATTTTGGGCATTACTGTTGCCCAAGAATACCTACTTCAGCCAGTTTGGCTGCTAACATTCCATCCACCATAATAAATAAAAAGTAAATAAAATAAATAAAAATATTCTGATTCATTCTCTTTACTGAACCTCACAATAGGGCTGTGCAATTAATCAAATTTTGATCGCGATTTCAATTTCAGCGCCTAACGATCACAAAAACAGTGTAATCGAGAAAAAAAAATATTTTGTACATTGCATTTTCTAAGAACTCTTATTTTTGTCTTGTGTTCGAATGACACTCACAAGCGCACTTTGTCCCTCCCGAAACCGAAAGCAAAACTCACTCAATCGTCCTTTAAAGACGCATTTTACAGTGTAACTCATCCATCGTGCGCGCAGGCACAAAGATAACACATGCCGTTGCATACTTTTAGCCAAAGATGTGTGCCCCGTTAGCACAGTTGAGAACGACCGCTCTAGAATGTTGTTACTTTGGACAAGCGTTATAATTTGCCATCTCACCACCACTTTACCAGAGTTGCTCTGCGTGCTTTATATGAGAAATGCTGTGCAGAAGTGGCGACAAAGGCAGAGTATTGATCTATGGTCTACAGTATTTTATCTATTACAGAGTATTGATCTATGGTCTACAGTATTTTATATATTACAGAGTATTGATCCATGGTCGACAGTATTTTATACATTACAGAGTATTGATCTATGGTCTACAGTATTTTATATATTACAGAGTACTGATCTATGGTCTACAGTATTTTATACATTACAGAGTACTGATCTATGGTCTACAGTATTTTATATATTACAGAGTATTGATCCATGGTCGACAGTATTTTATACATTACAGAGTATTGATCTATGGTCTACAGTATTTTATATATTAGAGCAATAGAAGGTGATTGCAGCAGCTCCATGAGTTTACCTCACAGCAACGCAGGTACTTTGTTTGTAACTTTTAGCTTTGTCTATTTGAGTATTGTTTAGGATATTTTATGTGTCCTTGCAGCGTTGTTTACTGAATTTTAATTTAGTATTAGATTGCACATATCAGTACCGAAGCAACGAAATTGAGGAGTTAATCACATTCTCGTTCTTGGTTTCATTAGTGCAGGTGTAGTGTAGAGCCATCTATTACTTTTGAACAATTATTCTACCGACTGAAGAGCCAGGCTTTGTGTTACTTCTATTCAGTAGTTTGTTTGAACTGCTGTTTGCGATTCTACAGCAGACTTAATTATGCACAGTGATCATGCGCACATGAAAAACCTGCAGGCAAAATAGAAAATAAGATACGTTTAGAAGTGTTAATTTATAAAAAATATGATAAAACAAAATACAAGAGTTCAATGTAAACTGGATTCCTGCTGAACACCATTCCAGAAGCCCAGGCTCAGCGCAGTAGAGGAGCTCTAGCTGTGGGTATGGAGTGACAGTCTCGTAAAGCGCATTGATTGTAAAGAACATCGAACTTTATATAATAAATATAAATAACTTATTTGCAAATATAATTGAAAGACATTGCTGTCTAATCAAATCCAAAAATTCTAATGAACTGTGTGTGCTGATCAACCTCAACAAAATCAGAAAATGCACCCGCTCTTGACGTCAGAATATTTTCAATGTTTTTCAAAATCAACAAATGCAAATATCCAAAGTCAATGAGCAATCGATTTAAATAATCGTGATTTCAATATTGACTAGAATAATCGTGACAATGATTTTTTTCCATAATCGAGCAGCCCTACTGTATAACAGAAGGAGAACAATGCAGTCTTTCCGCTGTTTCCTTTTACCATGCCGCTGCACCAGAGCAAAACCAATATGCCATCACCCCAAGAAACAAAAAAACAAAGTCTGACATTCAAGTTCTTTTGATACATGAATTGCATTTGGGTGAAAGACGTGCCGCTCATTTTTTTCTGTCCCTGAGGTTTGAATAGCTTTAAAAATGAGAAAATGTCATAATAACGCTATAATTTACTTTAGAATATCTGTTTCTTTGGGCCCCTGTCTTGAAATGCCTGGCATTGTAACCATAAAAATGTAGCACCAAGAATAGAAGTTGTTGAAAAAATGTGTAATGATGTTCTAAACAGCCTCTAAAATACTTTGGCATAATCTTAAACAAGTATTTTTAATACCAAATAATAATAGAGAAACATGGCATTTCTGAATATTTCCATTAACATGGGGAATCATGTCTGCCAATATTCAAATTAACATGAAAAATAGTTTTAAATTTTCAAACCAAGGTCAAGTGTTTACATAGTTACCCACAATAATGCCTGCAAATTTTGGTTTCAATTTTAAATGTCCAGTGGTGTAACCGGGTTACACCATTGGACCTCTTCCTTTATGAGATTAATTTGATCAAGTTATGGACAATAGTTCTACTTTTGTAATGTTAATAATAATAATACTAATACTAATACTAATACTAATAATACTTATTATTATTATTATTATTATTATTATTAAAATAGATATTAATAATAATATTAATATTAATAATACATATTATTATAATAGATTAATAATAATAATAATAATAAAGTGATTAAAATTGTTGTTGTTATAATGATTAAAATGATAATATACTGTGCAGCTTGAAATATAATCTAAAAAGAACTTAAACATCTATAAATGAAATTTGTATTTAATTTCACATTTAACATTTTTCAAAATGGCATCAAAAAGGGTGGTTGCACCAATAGACATACCAGACGTTTGACTTGGCAGACATGATTCCCCGTGTTAATGGAAATATTTAGAACTGCCATGTTTCTCTATTATTATTTGGTATAAAAAAATACATGTTTAAGATTAGACATTAGACATTTTTTCAACAACTTATATTCTTGGTGCTACATTTTTATGGTTACACCATTTAGACAATTTTGCCCTTATTCTCTCAATATTATCTCAAAACTTAATAAAATCAGGCATTTCAAGACAGGGGCTCAAAAAAATATATATTTTAAAGTAAAATATAACTTTATTATGACATTTTCACATTTCTAAAGTTGTTCAAACCTCAGGCACAGAAAAAATGAGCGGCACGTCTTTTACCCATTTGTACATTTAATTTCAAGTAATACAGTCCAAATAATTACATAATGAAGTGTAGGTGAATATATCTATGAGAATATACAAAAGTCTTTGGGCCATTGCGCCATTACTATGCTTTCACGCATTAATTTCCATATGCTTCTTGAAACTTGTTCCAATCATTAGACCTGCAACACTATCATTAAACTATTATTTCTAATCAATCTCTGCATGCTTCTGGCCCACAGTCAGCACAGAACTTTGGCAGACTGTAAAAGCAAGAACTGCAAACAAAACGATTGCACCTCACACAGTGTTCAGTGGTTTTGTAACTGCATTTGCCAACCTGACTGTGTCTTCCCTCGAATGAGCTGCTGTGTGCTGTTCAAATGTTCAATTGTTCCACAAAGAAAATGTATCAGTTTATAATATTTATTTCTAAATGCAATCCAAATAATATTTATTTACTTATTTTGTTAGTGTAATATATCCTACATTAGTGTTGCACGTACTTCAAAAGTATTGCGATTCTCGGAGATTAAACATGTCACAATTCCAAAATGTATTAGTATCGATACTTCTAAGAAGGACCACGTTCCAGATTTGTAAGAGATGTATTTCATGTTCTTGTGTGCGCAACGAACGTTTCCAGTGCCTCCCTATGGACGTCTGTGTTTTTTCTCCTCACGCATGCAGCAAAGAAGCTGCAGCTGTCATGTGACAAACACTACACCGAGATGGCTGCATGTGCGAGCACAAGTGTACAAGTGTACCATACAAGTGCTACTGTGGCCGCCGATTCACGACTACTAGAAAAAGATGACGCGAGGAGTGAAATATGGAAGTACTTTGCCTACCTTGCACTGACAGTGAGGGCCAAGCTACCGATAAGTCGAGACCTGTTTGTCGTCAGTGCTACAAACAAATGCAAACAAAGTGAGCCAACACCTCGAACCTGGCGAAACACTTGGCCGACAAGCAGGCCGAATTGTAAGGAGTTTAAAGACCGACAGGTAAGTATGTGAAAGATAACATGATCACGTTAAGTCAAATGAAGAGGCTATGGTTTGTCACTATTTTGCACCACCGTAGTGTGAGGAGGCTATCTAGAGAAATAGTAGGCTAACTATGGGCACTATCCTCATGGCTTACCAATAGCCTGCCTACGGCTAATTCAACATCTCTGAAAACGCAGCTTTCATAGATAAACGTTAATAATTCGCAAGCTGCGAAAATATAGAATACAAAACATCAGCTAAAATGGATCTATAGGCTATATGATTATAATCAGAGCATGTGCATGTTTGTCAGTGACTTATTTATATTAGGTTATTATATGATTAGAATGTTGTCCCGGTTTTAAAATAAAGCACAGCTATGATATTTGAGTGTTTCTCCCTTTTCAGGAAAAGTATCGAAAACGCAATTCTTTACTTGGTATCGAAACAATAATTTTGGTATCGTGACAACACTATCCTACATGTTGAATTAGTAATTCAACATATATATGTGCATGTAGATGCGGCAACATTTGCCACATTGTGATTTTAAACTTCTGACTCATGATAGCATTTTAAACAATAAATAATTCATTTCTATCTTCCCATCAACACAGGGCAAATGTAAATATACCTAAATAATTTTACTCCATGACTTTTCAATCAATTTCATGTGTCAATTGCTTGTAA
This sequence comes from Umbra pygmaea, assembly GCA_016801145.1. NCBI lineage: Eukaryota > Metazoa > Chordata > Actinopteri > Esociformes > Umbridae > Umbra > Umbra pygmaea. Next base: position 6,478 of record JACXGM010022027.1, on the reverse strand, counting down.
TTCTTGGTAAAAATTGTATGGTCAGTTGGTGTAACCGATAAATGTCAATTGGTGTAACCAATGTTTCTCAGAAAAATCTGATATTGCGCAAAAAATTTACTATGAATAGGATTTTAGCACTCTACTACACTGTAAAAATGAAATTTAAAATTATTTTAAACCAAAAGACCCAAGAATAGAGAAAAAACATTCATGTCTACGGCATACTGACTTGCTCAGTACAACAAAAACCCATGTTATCTAAGGTAAGAATTTAAATATTTTAAATATACTGCAACATGATATTTCATAATAAATAACTTATTTTCATCAGTACACTTGCATAACTTCTAGGAGGGTGAATTATTTAATAATTGTTGTGCTTTTGTGGTTACACCATTTGACAATTTAATGGAACTGTGACTCTTCAGTTGGTTAAAAATGGTAGAAATGTCATAAAATATTATGACACCAACAGAAATATAAACTATACATTTAAACAAACATCTAACATGTTGTTTTAACAAGTTCAAAGCATATTTTTGATTTGGACATCATACCAACCCTTATATGTCACTGACCCATTTGCTTCTATCTTAGATATTCTTTCAGGTTATGACGTTGTTTTAGGACTATTGATCTTGTGGTGTTATTGTCTGGTCACCGGAGGACACTACAGCCCCTGGTTACCGGGGGACACTACAGCCCCTGGTTACCGGGGGACACTACAGCCCCTGGTTACCGGGGGATTCATATCTGATGGTAACAGACTGGTTAGACAGGTTCATATTGAGTCTCACCTGATGCCAGCAGCCACCTGGTAGGGCGTGGTTTTCCAGGACTCTCCTTCTACCAGCTTCCCATCTGGTAGAGTTACCTTGATGGGTTTACTGTCCTTTTCTGCCCGCTCTGCCATCAGGACATCGTTCTCCTCCTTCAACCTGGTGTACAGGGCCAGACGCTCCGCTAGGTAGGAGGGTTCAGGAGACAGCTGGCCAAGGAACAACAGAGGACATTTGAAACACCTGCCTTCACAAACAATTGTGTTCATTTGTTTGTTCATTTTACTGGAACTAGAATTCTTAACATGTGTTTACCCTTCAAGAGGAATTAATAAAGAGGAGCACAAAGGCAGACAGACAGATGTTCATTCAAAAGTGATAGGATGACAAAAAACACGACAGAGAGACAGGACGAACTAACACAGACACGAGAGAGAGACAGGACGAACTAACACAGACACGAGAGAGAGACAGGACGAACTAACACAGACACGTCACACAACCTCACCCTCACCTCTGACCTCTGACTCACCTCAGTCTTCCCAGCAGCATCTCCAGCTGCTGGCTTCTTCTTCTCCTTTTTCTGTCCATTCTTGCCTCCACCTCCCTGTACACAAAAAACACCACTATTATAATAGTAAAATTATTATTATTATTATTATTATTATTAATTGTAATTATTAATTGTAATTTTTTGTAGGAGGTTCTCGTGGTTGACCTGGAGCAATGAAAGCTATGTGTGTGGCTTGTCTCTATTTAGCTGGGTTACTTACAAATTTAAATTAGAAATACCAGTCCACCTACAGTACAACCACCCAGATATTAACATGTTTTCTAGATGTGCTCCTTTCCCCAAATGTAAACAATGTTGTTCTACTCTTCAGTGGGTTAAGACCCCTGAGGCCTACCCTATCAAGCTAAATTCAGGTTGAACCCTGGGTTTTCAGTGTCACGACGATGGATCACCTGTTACCGGGTTACATTGCCATGGTAACTTATGCTGCAATGCTAACCTGCTTCGCAGGTTATAGTCATAATAACAGATTAACCCGAATAAAAGCACCGCCTACTGACCAATCAAATCTTGAGTGAAAATGGTGTCATCTTTGTCAGCTTCTTGAGCTGTATGTTGCCACAGCAACGCATTGAAGTCATGCACTTACAGTTCATCAGACTATATTGTTGCATTTATTTTCTACAGGTAGTTTCATGTATGCTGTGTTTGATACGGAGAAACATCATAAATCCCCTTTCACTGTAGACAAAATATATTTACTCCCACAGTACTTTATACATTTGTTGAACAACCCAGTATTTTACATCATTTGACACATACCCTGTACATTTTGTATTTGCTCCCAAGACCATTTAACACTGCCAGGGTTTGCAATAGGGCTGCAACTAACGATTATTTGGATAATCGATTCATCTGTAGATTATTTCTTCGATGAATCGATGAATCGGATAAACAGACTAACAAATATTTCCATAACTTTACTTAAAAAAATTAATGTTATTCCAAATTGACTATTTTACCACGTAACACACCTAAATGTGTGCTATAAAACATGTGCAAAAGATATGCTAATTTCTTTAGTAAGGTTCAAAATATGGTATTTTTTACCTTGCTTAGACGGACTTGAGATGTTAAAATATTTGTGTCTACAAAACAATTATAGAAACAGCTTTTATAGAACATAGTTGTAAATAACCGTAGTCCTAAAAACAAGATAGGCCTGTTGAATAGTAATTTTGTTGCTTTATGTATTTTACCTGTTTTAGCTTATTTTGACTTATTTACAATTTTGAATTTAGTACGACTTTTATTTTGAAACGGGCTTTGGAGTTTCCACTGTGCGCAACAGTAGTTAGAAAAACAAAAAAATGTAAATCACATAGTTTAACAAATTAGCATCCCCCAAAGAGGTACAAGGTTAGCATATGTTGTAATAATGTAATAGTAAGATCTGGTTTGTGTTTTAAATGAGCTTTGCACTACAACTCTTTCTGTTTGTTCACTTAGCTTGCTAGATTAATGTTAGCTCTACCGCGTCTGTTCTACCACAAATATTAATTAGCGAGCTAGTTAAATACACTTGTCATGCAATGTTGAAGTGGATTTGATTTAATAAGCTGGATCATGACCAAACACCTGCTATTTGATAAATAAGTACTACCCACCTGCTGTGGGAGGAACTATTCCTCATTTAAAAATGCAACGCATGCTATTATTATGTAGTAACTTATCATGCGGTTGAGTGCCCTTCGCTTATCGCTCCAACCTGTTGTCTTTTCAAGTGCTCCCTCATTACGGTCGTGCTCCTGCACCATTCCCTCTATGTTTTACAGAGTTTGCAAGTAAAATTTGTTGAATTTAAAGTGGAGTTCTGCCATAATATCGAAGATATCGGTCAGACAGTTTAAAATGTTTTTTCTTTTTTAAAGTGACGTAGCTCCACCACACAGCGATCAGCCACATAGACCAAACGAATCGATAACGCAATTCGTTGCCAACCATTTTAATAATCGATTTTTATCGATTTCATCGATTCGTTGTTGCATCCCTAGTTTGCAACTGAAAAAATATGGCAGAAAATGATCTTACACGCCATCAGCGCTCATCTAATCAACACATTGGTTTAATGAAATGCACAGTTATAATTATAATCACAAAGTTGAGCTTTAATGACAGGGCAGGGATATTAATGAGCCTTGTACTGATGCATTTTCACATCATTTCGCAATTCTTTTGCCAGATATCCTTCCTGCTTTACGTCTGGATTATATTTTTATATTCTTAATTATTCTAAAATTATCTTTTGCTCCTAGAGTGACACATGCGGCTCTGATAAGACTTGTCCATGTCTGTGATTGGTCGTATGAAGCACATACAGCCCCTTTTATGTGAATGCGCTCATTGCTAGATTGGGAAAACCTCAGTTGATTTAACAAATTGATAACCACAGTCTTGACATCTCTTAACCAGATTGCATTGGTTAAGTTTAGAGCAGCCAGCTAATGACAAGAAATCCTGGGCATGTTGAAAGTGCTTCATAGTATCTGGGCTCCAGAATGGACACATTGATATACAAGGCTTTGATGCACAAATTACCATAATATCATACCTTAAAACTTGAAAATCAGCAGACATCCAACATGCTTATAAACTTGTTTTTGTTAGACATCTAAGGATCATTCAGAACTGGGGAAAACTGAAAAATGTCCCTCATTCCTGGAATATTTTACATATAACCAGTAAGGTAACAGATGAAAGTGAGGTCATTAATGCATTAGTCAATCACACTATGCCTAAGGCAAAGGTGGAACACAGAAAACTTGAAAACATTTGTAGTTAGCCTGTTTCCTGTGGGGGTACTATTTGTTTGTCAATTCTCAATGGCAGAGGCAAACATACACTGTGACTTGTTTGTGAATAAAGGAGGATGACAATAAAAGTGGATTACTGGATTCCAGTGTAGCAGGTCATAATGACATAACACCAATGGCTCTCAAAATTATAATAACATTTACATAAATTACTGGTTAATTTTGGAGAATAAAATATTTCCAAAACAAGATCACCACTGGCTATAAATATCAAATATTAATGAAAAACAGAAAACGCACCAACAGTAAAGTGGAGAGCTTCGTGACAGAACCTTTAGCCAAATAAAGCTGGGATAGAACAGAGAGTTCCTGGGTGTTGAGTAGCTTTTCCCCCAGTGATACTAGGATATTAGCCAACACATGTAGCCAGCTATCCTGCACAGTAACAGTTAGGACTAACTAGCTGGCTGGCTCAGTCAACTTTACGCACTCAAACAGGGACGACAGAACCACGAGAACAAAGACAACAACAACGAACTTGATTTTATATTAAAAGCAGTGATAATGTGTTGATCCGGGGTTGAATACCTAGCTGGCAAACTGAAGCAGGCTAATGTACTAGCTTAGCTTAGCTAGGTCACTATGTCAGCATGCGAGAAACAAACAGCTCGGAGTAAGAAGCTACTCTACCTTTTTCCCTTCTTCAATGTTCAGCTCCTTCATTTGCGCCGCCATTCCCTCTTCAGCCATTACAATATAAATACACACTATTTAGTCACCTTTGGGGCTTATAATATCAAGTCGTTGAATTGAATGAGGTTGGCCAGCTCACCGGTAAGACCGTGTCCCGGATGTTGAGGGTACGTTTCATTAGTCTCTCCTCTCTGCCACTGGCTGATGCAATCCTTGGTAATTTGTTTGACAGCAACATTGACCAACCACGTGTTGGGTTTGTGGATGCAGAAGAACACGACGGGTATTTGTACGCGTGTGCTAGTCTGTGTGGACAAAAGGAATACAGACTTACCCGAATCCTAACCCTAAGTTTAACCTCAGTAACTTATCCTTTATGCCTGAAATTAACCAATGTCTAATGCCTGAACTAACTTTTTTACACTGAACATAGTTACCAAAACGCCGTGAAATGGACGTTTTCTTTTCAATGGGACATTTCCCCATGAAGGGTGCAGCCTTTTTAATGGGACATTAAACATTTTAGATTCCATGGCACTTAATGTAACATTAGTGGTGGTAACCCCGGTGTCCTTGCCACATTTCCAATCTGGCCCTTATACCATATTGGCAACCGCATCATGCCCTGGTTGCTTTCAATTACCTTATTTATCCCTTCTCCTACCCCTGTAACTACTCCTCAGTCTGTTGCTGCAAAAGAGAATATTACTGTATGTTCTCAGTCAACTTGCCTTTTTTTTATTGAAAAAGTATTAATCTAGAGCACTGCAAATCTCTGATGTCTGATACTGAACTCTACATTACTCTGATGTCTGATACTGAACTCTACAACACTCTGATGTCTGATACTGAACTCTGCAAATCTCTGATGTCTGATACTGAACTCTTCAACACTCTGATGTCTGATACTGAACTCTTCAACTATCTGATGTCTGAAACTGAACTCTACAAGACTCTGATGTCTGATACTGAACTCAGCAATCTCTGATGTCTGATACCGAACTCTTCAACACTCTGATGTCTGATACTGAACTCTGCAACACTCTGATGTCTGATACTGAACTCTGCAAATCTCTGATGGCTGATACTGAACTCTGCAAATCTCTGATGGCTGATACTGAACTCTTCAACACTTTGATGTCTGATACTGAACTCTTCATCTGATGTCTGATACTGAACTCTTCATCTGATGTCTGATACTGAACTCTGCAAAGCTCTGATATCTGATACTGAACTCTGCAACACTCTGGTGTCTGATACTGACCTCTGCAACAATCTGGTGTCTGATACTGAACTCTGCAAATCTCTGATGTCTGATACTGAATGCTACAACACTGATGTCTGATACTGAACTCTGCAAAACTCTGGTGTATGATACTGAACTCTGTAAATCTCTGATGTCTGATACTGAACTCTGCAAATCTGTTATGTCAGAAACTGAATTCTACAACACTCTGATGTCTGATACTGCACTCTGCAACACTCTGATGGCTGATACTGAACTCTGCAACACTTTGAAGTCTGATACTGAACTCTGCATCACTCTGATGTCTGATACTGAACTCTGCAAAGCTCTGATATCTAATACTAAACTCTGCAACACTCTGGTGTCTGATACTGAACTCTGCAAATCTCTGATGTCTGATACTGAACTCTGCAAATCTCTGATGTCTGATACTGAACTCCTCAACACTCTG
>JACXGM010022026.1:5536-17042 GCA_016801145.1 Umbra pygmaea | reverse complement strand
AAAAAAAAAAAAAAAAAAAAAAAAAAAAAAAAAAGTGGGATTGGAAATGATGCACAATATAGAACAATGACAACCATGTTGTCAAATACTGAAGCTGACCTTTCCCCCAAAAAAATAAAAAAATAAAAAAATAAAAAAAAAATATATATATATATGTAAATGACCATGTAGCTACAGTAGTTCAATAATTATTGAAGATTGGAGAGAGAGCGAGAGCGAGAGCGAGAGCGAGAAAGAGAGAGAGACATTGGTGCTCAAATCAGCTGTTTTTCAAAACGGATGGTCAAAAATTCGGCTCATTATATCAAATTGTGGTCACCACTACATATTGTCTTGTCTTTGTTATTGGTAGTTGTTGTGTTAGGTGTACTTTCATCATCCATACAATGGAGTGGATGATTAAGTTAGACTCAATGTTCTCTGTTGAGATGCTGAAGCACTGACGTTGTGCTATTTATTGTTGTAAGCTAGTTCGATTTTTCAATAGACACACTTTACAGAGTTTTCATTTAAATTACATTTGAACTGATTCCAAACTTGACACTTTCTGTTGTTTTCTCCAGCCTGTCTCTTCTCTTAGCCCCTCACTATTTACGCTCTCTTTCTTCATTTTGTAATCTGCCCCGTCAATCTTCATGGCATGTGTCACCAGCAGCGTCAGCCCGGTGTGCGACTGTAACAATCATCTGTACGGAAACACTGTGCTTGATACAACGTTGGTAAAAGTGATTAAACAAAGCTTCGAGGCAAATCATTTTGCATCAAGGCTATTTTGTAATCGAATTATTCAAGTTATTCGAGGACTCGTTTCAGCCCTACTTTATTTCAATAAGTCAATCTGTAGATGACTTACAGACTATCAATAACATGTTGAATGAACTAAGACTCATTTTAAACCTCAACTTATAGCCCTTCTCCGTTTTTAATTGTTTTCTTATGGACTCAAAGTCTATAATGCGTACCACATAGACCATTGAAATGTTTGGCAATGTTGCTAAAGAAGTTGAAATAAACTTGTTTAACGTCCATTGCAGACGTTTAATAAACAGACCGGAAATAATTTTCAACAATAGAACATTCCCTGTGAGAAAGGCCTATCTCTGCTCCTTGCGCATTGTTCTTTTTTGAAATGGGTTTGCGGATCACAACTAACATAATGGCGCATACACTGCCACCTACTGGACCAGAGTGTGAGGTCAGTTATGGCCTGAAAAAGTTATGATCTCCCCAGTAAACCCATTCTCCTGAGAAAAACAAACAGCACCCTCACCACCATATTCTTCACAGCGCCCCCCACCCACAACACCCCCCAAATACGAACTCCGCCCCACCGCCCTAACTCTTTCATACAACATTTCTCTCTCCACATTATACCTCTCAGAACACAGCAGCACATGTTCCACTGTTTCGTGCACAAGACACTCATCACAAAGGCCAGTATCATACCTTTGTGATGATACTGCAACATAGCATCAACCTACTCCAAACCACTCCCTCTCTGACACCCCGCACTCTCCACATGTTCCCCAATTACCCGGCACAAGCCATAAAATTGCCTCCCCTTCTCACAGGCATCCCACTGCTTTTGTCATCTTTGAGCCCGCTGTCAGGACCTAGCAGAAGCACAACATTACTCTAATCCATTTGGCGGCTTCCATCAGTACAGAACCTTAAGAACAAGTAAATCCGACTGCTCACCTACTTCTTCACACACTGGCTCCCATTCTCCCCCCAGTCTCTCCTGCCCTCAATCCACATCCAGCCTCGGGTCAGGATACAACCATGGGGGAAACATTCCCTAGAACAACTGCAGGTCTAATCTCCACAGACCCTAGCCCATAACACCAATGCTGGGTACACACCACAAGTTTATCGGGCTGATTTTGGGCCGGTTTCCCCCTTCCAACAATCCTAGGTATGTCTCGATTATCTTGACGGTTCTACAGATTATGTTATCAGATTTTCCCTTGGTATGAGGTGTGATAAGAGTGACCCAACCTGCTCGGAAGAACGTCAGAGCCTGATGTGTGGGGGTAACCCTGAGGACAAATTTGCGCATGACCTGGAGATTATCACGTGAAACGAAACAATATCCAATCAGAAAGCAAGCTGACTATTTGCTACATCTATTCGGATGCTGTCTAACTCAGTCACTGACTGTAGTGCATGACTGTGGCTTTCAGCCAGGAGAAGATGTCATCAGGTGGCATCCAACTTTCATGGGGAGTTTCGACCCTGAACCACAACACCCTCCAGTTGGCGGGTCGGCAGTGGTGGCCAGTCACTGCCTATCTCCTCCTGGCCCCCAGCTCAAATGCTGCCTCACTCAACCTACGGACAGCTGCCTTCCTCTCCCTTCCTGCTATACCCAGAGGTGTGAATGTCTTCCACGCGAACTGCGCCATGAAACCCCTACAACCGCCCTCGACCAAGAATAGCCAGGTCTGCCACCCTTTGGCCCTGCACTGCTCAACGAGGTCCTGGTACTTGGTGGCTTTCCACTCATAGGCCTCTTCGCACCCGTCTTCCCACGGGACTGTCAGTTCAATCAAGATTATCTTCCTTGCCTCCTCAGACCATAAGACCATGTCCGGCCTCAGCGGTGTTTGCACGACCTGGGGGAAGAAGTTTCCTTCCCAGGTCCACCCTCATCTCCCAGGATTGTGCTGTTTGCAAGAGGCTCTTTTTTGTCTTCTTGGGGGCTGGGGGTTTCTCCCCTTCTCTGATGAACCGAAAGAATGTTCGCCAGCCTTGTACTGGTCAGGCGCTTTTTCTGCCTCTCCAGCTCCAATATGTCAGCCAGTGCACTGAGAACCTTGTCATGGCGCCACCTATATCTTCCTTGGCTAATAGCTGTTTTGCATCCTGCCAATATGTGCACCATTGTTCCCCTCCCTCTGCATAGCCTACACAGTGGGTCGTCCCTCATTCCCCATCTGTGGAGGTTTTGTTGGTGATGGAAGGGTGTCGTACACTGAACGGAGCAGGAAGGAGATGCGAAAGGGCTCCAGTCTCCAGATCTCAGGCCACATAATCTTCCGCTTCGGCAGGTCCCACTTTTCCAGGCACCTTGTACTCCAAGTTCGACGGCCCTACACCTGCGCCTTTCTTCCTCCAGGTGTCGGACCTCGGCTTGAATCATGTCCCTCCTATCCCTTGGGTCTGCTTTTCCCCACTGCTGGAATTTGGTGGATCTGAGTCCTTGCCTCCCTACGTATGGGTTCCCCATGATGTCCTCCAGCTTCAATGCACTTTTAACTTGCGCCACTGATGTGTCAGCCGCCCATTTGCATCCTGATCTCATAGTGACGCCTGCTCTTCTGACTTTTTCATCAGTAGAGTCTTGGTACATCACTACAACACGGAACTTTGCCACCTTGAACTCTTCCACCATTGATGATAGGGGTAGCTGTACATGACCAGACCTGGTATATAGCCCTACTGATGTGAAGCTTAGTGGGATTCCAAGCCACTTGCGAAGATGTTTGTTTACTCGTCTCTCGACTCCTTCCACTGCTGTAATAGGTACTTCATAGATTGTCAGTAGCCACATGAGTCGTGGTAGCAGACCGTGCTGGAAGAGCCAGGCCTTGAACTTTCCTGGCAGTCCTGAGCCCTCAATCTTACTGAGCCATGCATCTGCCTGTTTCTCTGTCCTGGAGACACTGCGTCTGTCGGTCAGGGATGCGTCATACCATTTCCCTAGGGACTTAATTGGGTTTCTCTCAATTGATGGTATTGTCTCCCCCTGTACTCACAACTGAAACTTGCTGGTCACTTTCCCACTTCTGATCACCATACTTCTTGATTTCTTTGGTTTGAACTTCATCCGAGCCCATGTTGCCACATCATCAAGAGCCTTCAGGATCCATCTTGCTTGCCCATGGGTTGAAGTTGTTATGGTAAGGTGATCCATAAAGCCTCTTATTGGAGGTTGGCGGGTGCCAGACTCCATTAATGGCCCCCTGGATTCCTTTCCTGCAGCTGTTATGAGCAGTTTCATTCCCATGACAAAAAGGATGGGGGAGATGATACAACCTGTCACATTTCCCTTTTCAAGATCCTGCCATTGGGTTGTGAGGTAGGCAGTTTTGAACCGTAGTTTAAATCCTCCAAAGTAGCTGGTAATTATACCCCTGGTATGGTGGGGGATATGGTAGTGTTTCATAGCCGTGTTGATGAGGCCATGCGGGATTGAACCGTATGCGTTAGCCAAGTCGAGCCAGACAACCGTTAGGTCTCCTTTGCTCTCCTTGGCCTTCCGGGTCAGCTGGTTGAGGTTGCCCGTATGTTCCAAGCACCCGGAGAAACCTGGAATGCCACCCTTCTGGACTGATGTGTCGACATATTTATTCTTCACCATGTAGGTAGTCATCCTTTTTGCCAGGACAGAAAAGAATACCTTGCATTCGACACTTAGGAGAGAAATGGTTCGGAACTGACTGATGTCGGAGGAGTCCATTTCATTAGGTACAAAACACCCCTCTGCTCTTTTCCAGGATAATGGAATGCTGCCTTTTGTCCATATCCTTCGCAACAGTTTCCATAACCTGCGGAGGAGCATCAGGCATCTTTTGTATACTTTATAAGGTATACCGCTTGTTCCTGGGGCAGATGCTGAACGGGCTTTCTGCGCAGTGTCCTAGACTTCTCTCCATGTTGGTTCACTGGTATCAAGCTCTTCTTCAGGAGTTTCAGCAATTCTGCTGATCTTTGGGAGTACACCACAGGCTTGATTCCTGAGGGCATCACTGTGGGTCTCCTTCGGGAGCTCCTCTACAACTTCCTTAGGGCTGGTCAATCTTCCGGATCTTGCTTCCCCCAGCAGGGTTTTGGTAAACCTGAATGGGTCCTTAATGAACTGAGCCCGTCTGGCCTCCTTCTCCTTCCTCACTTTCAGAGACCTTTCTGCCCTTCTCAGTCTGCTGAGTTGCCCTCAAAGTCCACTGGTTAGATCTTTTATACCCTTCCTTTCTTCAGCACTTGCTGTTCTGAACTGCTTATTGAGGGTCTTTATCTCCCTCCTCAATTGCACAATCTCTCTTGCCCTCCTGTTTACTGCTTTACCTGAGTTCCTTTGGGATGGAGCAGGTGCTGGGAGGTCTCCTGTGCTGTGGGGTGCTTCCTGACTGGAGTCCTCCTGTGTCTCACTTAGTGTCTCCACTATGCGCTGCATCTGCTTCTTCCCTCTTCCACATGGGTCTTGGGTTTATCTATTTTCAGTCCCCTTGCGTTCTTGCAAAGCTTTCCGCAGTCACACTTTACTTCTAACACTTCCCCTGTAAGTGTGGTTTGGGTGAGCCTTCTCATTATCCGTGTGTTTTCCATAATTATAACCGTTGTGTCCGTCCTGCTGGGTCTCTCATCCTCCCCCCCTCTCGGGAGACCCTGGGGGTATAGCTAATTTTTCTGTTTTGTAGCTTTGGTTGGTGCCCTCTTGCAAGTGCTGTGATCGAGGTTGCTAACCTCGCCCACCCACGGCAGTCTTTCCTGGAGGTCAACTGTCTTTCCAGCGCCACCAAACGTCCTTGGTTGCCATCCAGCCTTTCCTGGAAGTCACTGGTGTCCCAGGGGAAATACTATTTGATACATCTATTCTGATGCTGTCTAACTCAGTCAATGAATGTAGTGCATGACCGTAGCTTTCAGCCAGGAGAAGATGTCCTCAGAAGACGGAAGCATAACAAACGCAGTCACGGCGTATCTTTTAGTTAAATTGATTTGGACAGCAGAGATGGAGGATCAGCTTGTCGATTCGTGGCAACATCACAAATGTTTATACAACGTGTCGAGTAAAACCCACCATAAAAGACTGGACAGGGAGAAGAGTTGGTCATGCTTATTATGAAGTCTCAAGAGATTTTTCGTGTTCACAGTTGGGACTCTGGTTGAAAGTCTGTTTGTGTGTGGTGTACTGTCTTTGTCACATCATGGAACACCACACACTATAGGAGCAAAACGGTTAAATCTAGGATTTTTTGTTTTCATGTTTGTGGTCTCTCACAAATTGAAAATCTTATAAGATTGAAAAAATCTTTTAGTGTGTACCCAGCATAACACATAACACTCTCTGCTTACCTCTTCTTGTTCCCGGCACCCCCGTATTACCATAGTTGCCGGATGGGTCTCCAAACTCCATTTCAGCCTCGCCCAGTATGCCAGTGCAAGTTTAACCTCAGCAACATTTCCCCAGTATCAACCTGCAATGCCTCAACCATTGTTGTCATCAAAGTATATAACACAGGGCTAACCACAGTTCCTGAGGTGTTGCAATGGCCACTTCAAATTCCAATGATAGTTCTGAGCCTACCCACACTTCACTGTGACAAGAATGAACATATCAGGATGAGTAGGGAGCAGGTTTGTACTTCGACCCCAGAGAACCCCACCCTACCAGTCATCATGGACTGCACAGAGATTAAGCGACACTCAGCCCCACTGCCAGTGTTGCAAACTATTTTAATGGAAAGTAGCTCAAGCCTGCTTGAAAAGTAGATAAATGTCGCTAGATGAGTCATACGCTAATTAACATACTTGTGACATCATCACGTCTACTAAACTAAGATTCTGCACACGACAGAAACAGGAATGAACAACTGTCTTAAACTCTCTTGTGATTAAGTGCATAAAAAGCTATTCTGATTTAGTGCATGAAAATAATAAAAATAAATGGTCAAATAAACTCTTATTTTAAAACAAAAGGGAGCAAACAATATAGATTCATGATTGTCTTTGACAAAGCTGTTTGCACATGCGCAGCTCATTCAGGTCTATGTCAGCTGCGGTGTGGTAGTGTTGCTCCGCCTCCTTCCCTTTCTCTCTCTCTGTGTCAGAGTTGCACTGAATAGAATAGACAGAGAGAGAGATGTGCCTCCGATTCCTTGCAGGAAAGCAAGACCACACGATCGCGGCATTATACTAGCGGCTTTCTTCTACGAAAAACTAGCTAAGGGTTGTCCAATAAGGTACATGATGCGTTTCAATGCTTGTGCTCTCAGTTGGCATTGCAGACTGGCAGCTTTAATGCAAAGGTGTTTACATCCGTAGAACATTTTTGTTATATTTTCCAGCATATTAGGGGAATAGAAATAATTGGACAAATTGTTATATTTACACGCACAATAAGTTTGCATATCCTTTGCATGCAATCACTGCCTGAAGTCTGCGACAAAGTCCATCTGTAGTTCTGGTTCACATTGGGTCATATTCTGCCTTCAGTCATGCCAGGTTGGGTGATTGACTAAATTTAAGAACATTCCACTTTTAGCCCCTGAAATACTCCTTGGATAGTTTGGCAGTATGTTTAGGATCATTGTCGTATTGCAAAGGGAAGTGCCATCCAGTGAGATTTGAAGAACTTGGTTGGATCTGAGCCAATTATTCTGTTCACTACAGAATTCATCCTGCTGTTGCCATCAACAGTTACAACAACATTAAAGACAAGTTAGCCAATTCCAGTGACAGCCATACATACACAAAACAACCTCCACCACCTAGTTAACTCCATCGTCATTGTATAATTTCATATCCAAAGTGCTGGAGTAAAATTTAAATAAAAACTCCTGTCACTGTTTAAAAACGTATGTCTCATACAGAGGTCTTAATAGCCGCTTTCCAACTGCAGGGATCTTTGCAGTTCCTAGAATATAACATTCCTATAATGCTTTTTTTCTTGTTCTCCGACAGGAGAAATTTGGGGATCTTTTTCAGCTCCTACTTCAGAGCAGGGTCTTTCCCTTTTCCCAGGTCTACGTTGATTGGTCCAACTTATAAATCACGCCCGTCATTTCGTTGTCTGTTGCGTATATTACATATTATGCTGGAGCCTTTGTCTTCTGTGTTTCTCTGTTAAGTAGCTACTCAATTTCCATGAATCCAGCCTATTTTTTAAATGCTGCGGTTCAAACTCCATTATGAGGACATATCAACACAACACTCTTTTTTTTTATTGTATTGGATGTTGTTTTCAGCCTCGTAATCTGAACAAACAAACAGCAAGTTGCTGAAGGAACCCAGCACTACTTGGGCTGAAAACAACCAGATCATCCGCATACGTAAAATGATTTACACACTTATCTCCAATCATACACCCAGTGTTACAAACATTCTAATGTGAAATGTTGTTGTATGTGGTGCTATGCTAAAGTCTAGTGACAACGCTATAAAAGACTGTTGCGTTGCTTGCGTCACTCCCTTATCCCTCCTATCAGTTCCTAGGGCCACTTGACCAGTGTGAATGCAAATAGCAAAACCTGTTTTTGGGGAGAGTAGTTAGTAGAACTGTTTAGAAGTGGACTGTTCCTATAACTACGTTCCTGTAACTACTTGGTCGGAAAATGGCTAATGTGGTGTACCATGGATCTCATACATTATTCTGACAGTCCACAAAGAGTTCATACTGCTATATTGTATTCATTACATTTTTGTCATTCAGCTGACACTATTATCTGGAACAACTTAAGTAAGTACACATCTACACAAGTAGACATCCCCTGAATCATCTTAGGGTAAGGTGCTTTGCTCAAAGGCAGAACAACATTTCGTCCCTCTTGGGAATCTAACCGGCAACTTTCTAATTACAATTCTGACTCCATATATTATAATACCAAAGGACATTAACAACATTGGCTAATGATATAGGCCCGTTGTGTGTCATTACTTCACACAAAATGCAAATACTTAAAAATGTTTCAGAATGAATGTGCATTCATTTTCACAGCCAAGGTCAGAGTTAGCGTGTTATGTTCCGGTCAGCCGGTATTTGAAGGCATAAATGCTGCATTTAAGAGAAAGCTGTGTTAACACATGGAAACACACTTAGATTTAAACAGAGGGCACGCCTGTCAACATAGTGTGTGTGTGTACAAGCCCGCTCGTCAACAAAGATGGAAGACAAACTAAGGTTGTCTGGGAACATCAATCACTGTCTCTCGACTCACTGTCCTTCTCAACTACTCTTGCCTGCCCTCGCTCAGGTAATAACTTGCAGCAGCTGTATCAGCATTTTATGCCTGTCCCCTGGCATTTAATCGACTAAAGTGGTGCCTACCAGGCACAATATGTTTCACATTGCTGTTGTTCCTCTTAGCTGTCAATAATTAACTTTTTAATTGTGTTTTCACATGACAATTTTGTGCTGTTTTTATTATTCTTACTGACATGACAGTAGGAAGCAGAGGCTAGATAGAGGGAATCTGTCTCGGTGACTCCAGTTTAGAGCGTTAATCGGTCTTGAAAATGTTAACCCGACACTGACCGAACCCGACACAGATCTGTCAAAACCCGAGACCGAACCGGCACCTTGATAGCTTTTTGAAGCCCGAATTGACTTACAGCCCGACATTTTGAATGGAGACAAATGCGCAAGGAATGGCAAAAATAACTGTTGTTTTATTAATGATAAACATTTACAAAATGAAAAAGCCACGTGTGGTAAAAACGAGGCTATATTATTTAACAAAGACAACTTCACAGACTGCAACATAAAACAATGACAAACTTAAATACAAGAAAAAATTGTGAATGAATAAATGCTGGGATAGATTAAGTTGAATTAGATTAGATTGGAAACAATCTATTGGACAATGATACTAGCCTACGTTATTGGACACAGACGCTAAACTAGACTAAACATGTGATCGCAATGGGTAATGAAAGGCCAGAGTAGCATAAAACCGTACGCGAACATGAAATGGTACACACAACAGAGAAACCACTTACTGTATCTCTCTAGGGGAGACTGTTAGGCTACACCTTTATTTTTATTTTTTTTCAAATGTTGATATGGATGACAAGACCCAATATTAACATTATAAACTGACTAATTGATCACTTTATAAGCAAATTCTTAAAACAGCATTTGTATATAGGAATGATTCGCGATAAGCATTTTCCACTTTCATTTTGAGACAGGTCAAGTTCAGTTTGGGATGCTCTCATACTTAAAAAGACAGTGGCAACTTTTATATTGCACATAACACACTGGTGTATTAGTTTGACCATGCACATTGTCAAAGTGTTTCCACACCTCTGACTTTGGTTTCTTTTCCTGGGTTGACAAACTGTAATCACCAGAAGCGATTTCGTATTTCTCTCTAGATACCATCAACAAATCAGTCACAGGGAGAGGGAAAAAGGGCGGGGACAGGAAAAGATTTGACTGTGATAGATAGGAGTTGCTTAAATTAGAAGAAAGGTTGCAATATAAAAGTATGTTTTTATATATTTTTTATTACCGTAATACATTTACAGACCGAACCTGGCCCTAACCCGACGTGCCTGGTGAAATATGTGAGAAATTAAGACCGAATCAACCCGAACCCGACGTATTAGGGTTGGTCCCGTTGGGTTCGGGCAGAAATCTCAAGCTCTACTCCAGTTTATGTCTTCAGTTTAACACAACACATTTCTTATCCAATAGATTGTTTGTCCTGTCAGCCTAACTATACACAGCAGGTTTCAATTTCCCTATTACTATGTGTATTTAGTTCCTGGTTTGTGTATAAGGTCTTGTGGTACATTGTTATATTGTAACCGTGTTTGTTGTGTATGATCAGTATTTTTGACTCCTCTTTTTTCTTTGTGAAATGTTTTGTAGTATAGAAGTTTTGAAGTATAGTAGAAACTGAGAGGAAAGCCTTGTAATACTTGTCTGGAGTTGGAAGCTTTGGTCGCTTCACCAAACTCTGGCACCAATATTTAACTTAAGATTTTTAACAGGCCTACAATTCTCCTGAAAGAAGAACTGTTTCTCATAAAAAAGTAACAAAGAAAGAACAATTACCAAAATATGGTTACAATTACCACCTTACATTTTGTAGCTCCATTTAAAATCACAAATGCAAGGTATTCTTTGATTACAAGCATTTATTTTGTGCATTAACTCAAACAAATGGCATGTAAATCATTATCATATTTAACTCATGCTTATTAAATTCTGTAAATGTACAATATGTAACTTTTCTGCAAAAATAAAAAATCACTACCTATGTTATATACGTATATATTTTTTGTTATGTACTTAGGCTACATTATCTCAAATTCTTCCACCAACTTTATAACCCAAAGAAATTTGTAAGGTAATCCGAAGACACGGGGCATTTCGTTTTGTCACCCGTCAATCAAGGCCGTAACCAGGATTTAACAAATACCTAGGTCAGAAATCATTTTATAAGACAACATATTTATTTTCAATAACAACGTTTGTGTTAATTCAACAATAGCTTATGTTTGGGCCATGCTTAATGAAAGGATAATATTCATCACTTCACAACACCTTAATTATCCATATAATATTTAGCTTAATTGTCAGTGCAGATTAGCTAGCTGCTGCAACTCCCCTGGATTTCAGCATTTGAGTAGGATATAGGTTTGAATCTCATTGGTAGCCCTATTGCATCTCATATTGTAGGCTATTTGCTGCATAATAGGGGTGGGCAATACTGCAAAATTTGAGTTTGATGATCCGATACAAAGTAATACAAGGCCAGTATCGCCAATATTTATA
>JACXGM010022024.1:0-16943 GCA_016801145.1 Umbra pygmaea | reverse complement strand
ATAAAAAAACAACAACAAATCTCTTGGTCAATCTCTAGGGTAGAGGTTCCCACCAACCAAGGACATGTATGTTCCTATTGTACCCACTGTCTCATTGATGAAAGCCTCATCTTGTTGGCCACTGAAGATGACACATTGTTTCAGGGTTCAGGTGATCTCCTCAGCATAGCCTGCATGACAGACAACTTTAAAAACACACGAGACAAAGTAACTCCATATCATGTAAAAGACTGATATTGAATATTAATAATACTAAATTATTAAGATCAGGGCTGCCGACAGGAATCTGTGGGCCCGGGACAAACTCCACATTTAGGTGCACTCCGCTAAAAAAAGTGAATGTGCAAAAACAAAATTTGGGCCCCCCCTCAGGACTGGGCCCAGGAAAACATTCCCAGTTGTCCCTTCCTGTCAGCTGCCCTGATCAGGATAGATGAAGATTATTATTTTAAACCTTACATGATTGTTATAACCCAAGTTTTGCATAGCCAGGCAGTCGCTTGTCCTATGGACTTACATGAAACCCATACCATGTGCGTTTCCTGTAAGCTTGCAGAACCAGCAACTGTGCCAGGCCAAGCATTTTAAGCCTTACCTGACTTTAGTAGGAGTGACATGTGTTCAAGGCAGTCTCAAGACATCCTCTTGTCTAGTGGTCATTGTAAATATTTGTAGTCAGCCCACTGTTCATCACCCTGCCAAGCAGTGCCAACGTGCAGCAATTGTCTTTCCATCATTCTTCACAGACATCTGGGTATGTTGAGGCACTTGGCTCACCTTCCATAATAGCTTGACCTGGGTTTTAAAGAGTTTGTAGTCTGCTTGAAGTTACAAATTCAATTTGTCTGACTCCAGGAGCAGTGGTTTTCATTTTACATGATGTGTTTAAATTCTGTTTTAAATGTTAAATTAAAATATTACATTAGGACAGATATCTGTCTCTGATATCTAATGTAAGTTAGCTTACATGAACAGTTCAGTATTAATGTGTGTGGTAGTACTATAGTCCGGTAGATTTTCACCAACTACTGATAAATACATGGTTTATATAAGGCTACTAGTCGACACAGCTAGCTAGCCACGAACACCTTGATTAAACTATATTCCCTAACAACATTACTGTACATGCGATTTCATTAGTCTATACATATGGTAAATAGACTAACTAGCTACACTAAGAATTATGAACAATTAGATGACCCAAATTTGCAAAGGTAACCATGCTTGTAGGTACGACGGATGACTTACTGTTTAAGTAGAGGATGGGTCCCACTTGGGAGTTTCCTTCTAAATGGCGTCATTGAAGCTATGAAGTTCTTCTGTTGGCGTATTACATGCCAACTCCATTTGAAGTTATTAATTGTGTAATCTACAACACCGTTTTTCCTGGCATGATATCGTGAACGCATTTAAATTGCCTCGGTAGGTACAGCTGTGTGATTTTCTACACACTACTAGTTGAACCAAAAGAGTTACGTTCAATGACGTTCTGACGTTTTGCTGTGTTGACCAATTGGGAAGCCGACAGGAATGGGTTCAAGAGTTCATCGACAAAATATGTTTTGCAAGCAAAGATTTTTGTTTTGCAAGCAAAGGTTTTGGTATTGCAAGCAAAGGTTTTCTACTTTTATTTATATATATATATATATATTATATAATATGTGATTAAAATGTGTGTTTTTCTTTTGAAAAAAATTGTTTTGTTTGCAAAGCAAAAAGTTTTGATTGCGACATAAAGACACAAATGTAGCTTCGTATTTTGAAAGCAAAGGTTTTTGTTTTGCAAGCAAAGGTTTTGGTATTGCAAGCAAAGGTTTTCTACTTTTATTTATATATATATATATATTATATAATATGTGATTAAAATGTGTGTTTTTCTTTTGAAAAAAATTGTTTTGTTTGCAAAGCAAAAAGTTTTGATTGCGACATAAAGACACAAATGTAGCTTCGTATTTTGAAAGCAAAGGTTTTTGTTTTGCAAGCAAAGGTTTTTGTTTTGCAAGCAAAGGTTTTAGTTTTGCAAGCAAAGGTTTTAGTTTTGCAAGCAAAGGTTTCAGTTTTGCAAGCAAAGGTTTCAGTTTTGCAAGCAAAACTTTTTGTTTTGCAAGCAAAAGTTTTCAACTTTTTTATATATATTATATAATATGTGATTAAAACATGTGTTTTGTTTTGAAAAAAATAGTTTTGTTTGCAAAGCAAAAAGTTTTGATTGCGATATAAAGACACAAATGTAGCTCCATATCTATCAAGTAACTGAAGAACACAGTACAGAACTGTGCCTGTGGTCTTCCATTTCCTCACTATATACTTCACAGTGGACACTTTTGTAGCTAAATGTAAACTATAATGTTGAACAATCTTTGTTTTAAGGTCATTTGAGATTTTGAGGCCCCTATGTTGACACTCTTCAGAGGAGAGTCAAAGAGAACAACACCTTGCAATTGACCACCTTAAATACCTTTTCTCATGATTGGATGATCCTGTCTATGAAGTTCAAGGCCTAATTAACTCACCAAAACAATTGTCTGCTACAATTAATCAGTGATAGGTAGTTACAGATATTCAAATCAACAAAATGACAAGGGTGCCAATGTTTATGCAACTGTCTAATTTTGTTTTGATGCATATTGCACATTTTCTGTTAATCCAATGAACCTAATTTCACTACCGAAATATTACTGTGTCCTTCAGTTATTTGATAGATCAAAATGAAATTGCTGATCCAAACACCGAATTATTTATAAATGTAAATCAACGAAATTGTCAGGGGTGCTTTTTGCATACAACTGTACAGGTCCTTCTCAAGAAATTAAGGAATTTTGGGTTTTCATGAGCTGTATGCCAAAATCATCAGTATTAAAACAATAAATGATCTGAAATATTTCAGTTGGTGTGCAATGAATCTAAAATATATGAAAGTTTAATTTTTATAATTACATTATGGAAAATAATTAACTTTATCACAATATGCTAATTTCTTGAGAAGGACCTGTATATAGCCTTTGTATAAGCAATGTCACAGAGGGCATTACAGATGCCTATTTACACCAATCAGACATAACATTATGATTACCTGGTTAATATTGTGTAGGTCCCTTTTTGCCATCAAAACAGGCCAGACTCGTCAATGGAGATGGACCTCTGAAGGTGTGCTGTGGTATCTGGCACCATGGAATTAGCAGCAGATCCTTTAAACTGCAGACCAGGAATACCCAACAAGGGCCCCAATTTGGAGAATCTCTGACCGAGTTGTCCAGCCATCAACATTTGGCCCTTATCATAGTCGCTCAGATCCTTACACTTACCAAATTTTCTCTACCTCTAACACATCAACTTTGAGGGCAAAATGTTCACTTGCTGCCTATGTATATCCCACGCGTTGACAAGTGTCATGATAACAAGATTTTCAGTGTTATTCACTTCACCTGTCAGTGGTCATAATGTTACGGGTGATCAGTGTATGTCATAAAAATAGATCTGACATAAACCCTCAGATAAGACAAAGGAAAAACTAAAAAGAAAGGAAGAAACCTTGGGAGGTGATTCAGAGAGTGATCTCCTTCTCCAAATACAGTTGGTTTAACAAATGGTGTAGTCCATGGGTAAGGGATGTGGCCAGTACTGTACACCACTGTTAGGCACCGTTGAGTTCATTTGTGCTCAGCTGGTCCATGTGAGCAGCAGTCATTTAATAAGAAGGCCAGGAGCAGTTGTGGGTCAGGACCAGGACAAGCATCTAGGACCGCTGACTTGAAGAACCAGGCAGGCTGAAGGAGAAGATTACAGCAGCCTATATTGATCCCAAGACCTGAGAGCAAATTTAGCCCGAAACCCAAGTGGGGGTGGGATGAGGACATGATAGGAGGGGATAGAATAAAGAAAAGATAGGTATATAGATATATTTAAGTTAAGTATGGCAAGACTATATAAACATGAAGGGGGGGTGATAGCTAGTGGGTTCTCGCACCGGTTAGAAAGTTAATGCAGTCTAACTAAATACAGCTGAAATAAAAACCTTACACTAAGGCTGACCATAGGACTGGCTGAAAACCTATATTTAAAGTAGAGGTCGGCTAATTAATCGGACTGGCCGATTAATTATGGCCGATTATGAGTTTTCAAAATAATTATCAATTAGCATTTTTGCTCGCCGATTATGGCCAATACTTTTTTGGAGAGAAACCACTTCCTCTAGTGTTACAATTAGATAGCAAATCACATGGAAACTGCGCGCAGCCACCCCATCTGTCGTGAGCAGGCCACCTGTCCCAAGCTGCAGCATGAAGTCTGGAGGAAATAGTAAATGCAGAGAAGCCATGAAAAGTTTGTAGCAAGCATGAAAGGGGATCAATTAAAATCAGTTGCATATAATCACTTGTTAGCTTCACATGGTTAATATTAGTCTAGAAAAGTGGGTCGAGGTTCACTGCTTTTGATCCGACAGATCTGTACCCGTTTTTTTATCAACCAAAACTTTTATCCGTTCTGTTTGCCTCGAGGTTTTCAGGGAAAAATTTACCTGTTAAAAAAAATGCTAGCAATATTGCATTGCATATGATGAATAAGGGGGATTGATAATTAATCATTAGATCAGCCAACAGTAGTTCAAAATCGGGTACTGGCACCAAATGCGTGCTGGTTTAATTAATTTGTCCATTCAACAATACGCAGTCATTGCGCACATAACTTGTCAAAATACTATGCCTATTCAAAACGATACACAGAAGACATTCTACCGTTCATGTTAGCAGGGAATATATGTCGCTATAGTGTTCACAAACATGGTTTTCAAAGTAGCCTATTTTTGATGTTGAGTCAGACAGTGGCGAAAAGAAAGGCTATTCAGACTCCTCGCGCAAGAGAATAATTCTGTAGTCAAACGTACAATATGTAGTTTTTGGCCGCCAGGGGGCTCTCAATCAAAACAATAGCAAAAGATGTACTTGGATGACGTCGTGAAGTAGCGTGGGATCATGGGTTTTGTTGTCGTCGTCAATGACAACCTTCCAATCTAGACAAAATGAAACGTCCTGTGTCATCGAATTATATTACAAATTTCTCTGGATTTGAAAGTTGGTGGAAACATTTAGGATAATGTAAGTACACAACTTAGAAATATATATAATATTGGTATAGTGATGTTGGCTTTTTTAATGCAAAGTACATCTTTTGTTATTGTTTTGGAAAACTACATATTGTACCTTTTAAAGACGAAATCCCATACTACTCAGTTACTGCTTTTGTTATTTATATTCGTTGTTGTATTTGTGTATTGATTTTGAAACCAGTTATTTTTATCAACTGCTTCTGGAAATTACGTCGGATATCTGTACTCCCGTTGTACACCACCAAATACGATTGTTTAATAAAAGGACAACTATCAAAATGCACAGACTAAATGTTTAACCCAAGGGTTTGTTTTACAAAACAGATTTAACAGGCAAAGTTGTATGAAATACAAATCGTACTGTTTACTATGTGTTTTGCCATTTGTTTGGCGTTTTGTTTGAACAAATTTAAATAATTTTATATATTTATTAGAAATCTGAAACTATTTTGCGTATTATATTAAGACGTTATACTACAAGTATTGTTGTAATTTCATTACAACAATCATAATAATCCCCCAAAAAATCATAATAATCGGTCGATTAATCGGTATCGGCTTTTTTGGTCTTCCAATAATTGTTATTCGGTATGCCTTGCTATGTGTTTTACTATGTGTTTTGCCTTGAAAAATTATAATCGGTCGACCTCTAACTTAAAGTCTAGGTTTAAATACAGAGACTGTGTCTGGCTCTGATTTAAACTGGAAGACTGTTTCAGAGGAAAGGGCTCTATATGAGAAAGCTCTGCTCGCTGCTGTGTTTCTTTTAATTCTGGGGATCACCAAATACTGTATATAGCATCCTGAGATTGGAGTGTCCTTTAGGGCTGTAACATATAAGGAGGTCTGTGAGAGGATGGTGCTAGTCCATTAAGTGTTTTGTAAGTTAATAACATTAGTTTAAAGTGAGCTCTTGCCTGGACTAGAAGCTAGTGAAGTGCAAGAACTGGGGTGATATGGTCAAATTATCTGGTTTTGGTTCACAATGTAGCAGCAACATTTTGCTTCAGTCTTCAGTTGCACTTGGAGGAAAAAGGAAAGTAAAAGGAATGTATAATAATGCTGGGTTAAAGTATTTTTACCTTTCACAATGGTAAATCTAAGACCATGTAAAGAGACAGATGTTTTTGTGAAACTAGAGTTAACTAATTGACAGTTCTCATTGTTCACTCACATTTATTTGGTCTGGTCTTGCAGATGGAGATTGGAACAACAGCCTAGCACAGAGAAAGCAAGAAAGTTGACTTAAACAATAGTAGAGTTAAGAGTTTGACACAAAAGTCAGTTTAAAAAATGTACTTATACAGAGGTTTAGCTGCAGAGACTCATCCACAAACTATGACAGATAGACAATGTAATTACTTTAAAATGCATGTATTACCGATAACTACATTATACTTGAAAAAACACTGTACCGTTGTAAGAATAGTCTATAAATGCTTGCTCAACAATGACGACAAAAAATAATTACCTTTACAACACACACACAGCTTTCAGTCAGTTCTTAACTAGTTTGCTAGCTATCTAACGTTAGTTAGCTAAGTAATATTGAATTAGTTAGCTAATTGAAGTTACAGTTGCTGTACACTGAAATACTCGGTGTAACTTTAGCTAACATCATAACGTAGACACAATTGTATGCATATACATTTATTAAACAAAATGCCAAACAGCTATATTCCTGTATTAATAATAATAATATTAATAACCTTTATTTATATAGCACCTTTTATACAAGGAATGCAGCTCAGAGTTCTTTACATCAATAAAAGTCAAATAAAATAGAATACATTTGTATAAATTAAAACATTTACATCAATAAAGGCAAAGAAGTGTAAATAGTTAAATTCAAAGCATAAAAAGCATAGAGTACATTTGCAGGCAGTCAAATAGAAATATGAAATGTAGAGGAACATATTAAAAAGAGGGAAGGCATAAAACGCATGTGGGTGCTGACTAAGTTAAATGCTATGGTGAAAAGGTACGTTTTTAACAGCTTTTTGAATATATCAATAGATGATGCTTCTCTGATATTTTTTGGAATTGTGTTCCACAGTTTTGGAGCATACTTAAAAAAGGCAGCGTCTCCAATTTTTCTGTGGGAGTAATTTTGTACCATTAGCGGGTTAGCTGTGGAAGGTCTGAGTGCCCTTTGGGGAACATAGGATTTTAGAGAGTCTGTGAAATAGGCTGGTTCTGAGCCACTTAGAGTTTTATAAACAAGCAGGAGGACCTCAAAATCAATCCTGTGGAAATCTGGGAGCCAATGTAATGATTTCAGAACTGGAGTAATATGATCTCGCCTCTTGGTTCTTGATATGAGTCGCTGCTGAGTTTTGGATGAGTTGAATCTTATCTAAATACTTTTTTGGGAGCCCTGTATGGAGGGCGTTGCAGTAATCCAATCTAGTTGTGACAAATGCATGAATTAGTTTCTCTGCATCTTTCTGGGTTATAAATGGTCTAACTTTAGCAATATTTCTGAGGTGAAAGTAAGATATTTTGGACACCTTGTTAAGATGGGAGGTAAAACGTAGGTCTATGATAATACCTAGACTCCTTACTTCAAGTTTGATCAGGGAAATCAGGTTGCCAAGGTACATGCTGATTTTCTCCCTTTTGACTTTGGGGCCAACTAAGAGGATTTCGGTTTTATCCTCGTTTAATTTTAGGAAATTAACACTCATCCAGTTATTTATGGCAATTAGGCACCTAGACAGTTAGCTTATTGTATCTATCTCATCTCGCTCTACGGAAATGTATAGTTGTGTGTCATCAGCATACTGGGAAAATTTACATTGTGTTCTCTGATGACATCACCTAGTTGAAGCATGTATAGTGAAAAAAGTAGTGGAGCCAGACAGCTTCCTTGTGCAACACCGCATTGTATATCATGTTCCTCGATACATGGTCACCAAGACTGACAAAGAATTTTCTGCCTGTAATGTAGGTTTGAAACCATTTGAGAACATTTTCTGAGAGACCAACACAGTTTTCGATACGGTCTAGTAGAATATCATGATCAATGGTGTTGAATACTGCACTCAGGTCTAAGAGGACTAGAACCGAGACTTTGTTTGCGTCCATGCTAATTCTTAGATCGTTTACTATTTTGGTCAGGGCTGTTTCTGTACTATGATTTGCTCAAAATCCTGACTGAAACTTTTCTAGAATGTTGTTGTCATTTAAAAATGTGCTCAGTTGGTGAAAAACTGCTTTCTCAAGCACCGTACTTAGAAAAGTGATGTTTGATATTGGTCTATAGTTGCTTATTACCTCAGGGTCTAGTTGTGGTTTCTTAAGAAGTGTCTTTATAACAGCAGTTTTGTATGCATTTGGGAAGACCCCAGATTCGACAGATTATTTATACTATTTAGTACAGGGCTTGAGATGCTATTAAAAAACTTTTTCAGAAGAGTGGTCGGGATAGTTCGATAGCACAAGTGGTAGATTTACTCTCTCTAACAATCTTTTGCAGGTCTTCCGTAGCAATGCTGTTAAATGTCTTAATGTGCTTTGTACAAAGTCTGCTTGGGAAATGAATATTTGTTGTAGTAATGCTGGCTCTGATGGTTGTGATTTTGTTATTAAAGAAGGCTGCAAACTCCTTGCATTTTTATTTATTTTTATTTAACCTTTATTTAACCAGGTGGGCACGTTGAGAACAAATTCTCATTTAAAACGGCGACCTGGCCAAGATAAAGCAGAGGTGCAAGTACAGACAGGGTTACACATGAATACAAATACACAAGAATAACACAAAGGGTAGGGTAAGGGGGAAAGAAAGAAAAGTGCAGTTGAATGTGCAGTTGAATGCAGTGTACAGAGTAGCAGGCAAATACAATGTAATAAGTTAACACTAGTATGACAGTGCAAATGGTAACTGTGCAAATAACAAATAACAATAATTAAACTAAAATAATGTTCAAGTCTGTATATACACAAAGGTGCTTATTTGGAAAATACTAAAGTAACGGATCAGATAGGGAAAGGTAGTGTACATGTGAGGGGGGGGTCAGCAGGTGCAATGTTTGGACAGAAGCTCTAATAATCGAGATTTAAAGGAAGTGAGGGGGACAGTGGTCACGAGTAGCTCGTTCCAATCGTTAGCTGCGGCGAACTGGAATGAATTTAGTTTAAGAGGCTTGACATTTCCATGTCAGGATAGGGGCAGGGTTTAGCAGTTTGTCTATTGTTGAAAATAGTATTCTGGGGTTATTTCCACATTCTATAATGATTCTGGAAAAGGTTTTTTCTTGCAGCACGTACAGTGTTACTGTATGTTGTTAAGGATTTTTTGCATGTAGTAAGATGGACCTCAAGGCCAGTTTTTCTCCATTTTCTTTTTGCTGCCCTATTTGCTCTTTTTAGTTCACGGACAGAGCTATTTATCCATGGAAATGCTTTCCTCCTAGCCTCTTTTTTTGTTTGATTGGCGCTGCTTTGTCTAGAGCATTTGTCAGATGGCAAACTAAATTACTATCCCGTGGACTGTATTGATTGTGCTAAAATTAAGCTGAGTTAGCACCCTTGAAATTTGTTGCTCGACTGCTTCATTTATTTATCGTTTTCTGACTACATTTTGTAGCTTATTCCTGACTTCAGATAGGTGTGCATCATAAAATACACAGTAGTGGTCTGAAAGGGAGAAATTTGTCACAGAAAGATTTTGTATGGGTAATCTTTTTGATATCACCAGATCCAATGTATTTCCGTGTTCATGCGTCTGTTGTGAGACATCAAAAGTATGTAGAATGTTCATAAATTCCATAGCATACTTGTCAGCATTATTATTTATGTGAATGTTTAGGTCACCGTTTATAAGAATTTTATCATGTTTGATGATGATCAGTGACAGTATTTCAGAGAATTCTGGTAGAAAGGCTGGAAGTTGTTTTGGTGGTCGTTGGATATATTGTTAACATCAACACTGGTATTTTTGTTTTGAGAGTGAAGGCCACATATTGAAATGTTGAGAATTCTCCGAGATCAACCGTTGTACAGAAAAAAATTTAATGATAAAACACAGCTAATCCTCCCTAGAACTTTAATCGTCCTGAAGATGTTAACCCGACACCGACCGAACCCGACACAGATCTGACCGAACCGGCACTTTGATAGCTTTTTGAAGCTCGAATTGATTTACAGCCTGACATTTTGAATGGAGACAAATGCGCAGGGAATGGCGAAAATAACCATTGTTTTATTAAAGATAAACATTTACAAAATGAAAAAGCCACGTGTGGGAAAAACAAGGTTATATTATTTAACACAGACAACTTCACAGACTGCAACATAAAACAATAACAAACCTAAATACAAGAAAAAATTGTGAATGAATGAAGGCTGGGATAGATTAAGTTGGATTAGATTAGATTGGAAACGATCTATTGGACAATGATACTAGACTACGTTATTGGACACAGATGCTAAACTAGACTAAACATGTGATTGCAATGAATAATGGAAGGCCAGAATAGCATAAAACCATACGTGAACATGAAACGGTACACATAGGAGAGAAGCCACTTACTGTATCTATCTAGGCTATAGCCTATCAATCTCACTCTCTATGGGAGACCGTTAGGCTACACATTTTTTTTTTTTTTTTCAAATGTTGATATGGATGACAAGACCCAATATTAACATTATAAGCTGACTGATCACTCACAGCAAATTCTTAAAACAGCATTTGTATATAGGAATGATTTGCGATAAGCAGTCTCCACTTTCCTTTTGAGACAGGTCAAGTTCAGTTTTTTATAATAAAAAAACAGTGACAACTTTTATATTGCACATAACCTACCGGTGTATTAGTTTGACCATGCTCATTGTCAAAGTGTTTCCACACCTCCGACTTACGTTTCTTTTCTTTGGCTGACAAACTGTAATCGCCAGAAGCGATTTCATATTTCTCTCTAGATACCATCAACAAATCAGTCACAGGGTGAGGGTAAAAGGGCGGGGACAGAAAACGATTTGACTGAGATAGATAGGAGTTGCTTAAATTAACCAAGTTAGAAGAAAGGTTGCAATATAAAAGTATGTTTTTATATATTTTTTTATTACCGTAATACATTTACAGACCGAACCCGGCCCTAACCCGACGTGCCTGGTGAAATATGTGAGAAATTAAGACCGAATCAACCCGAACCCGACAGGTTAGGGTCAGTCCCGTCGGGTTCGGGCAGAAATCTCAAGCTCTAATCCTCCCCCTTTCTACACTCTCTTACTGACTGGATACATTTATAATTTTTTGGGCTTGCCTCGATGAGTGTTGGATTGCTATTTTCATCTAGCCAGGTTTCTGTTAAAAACATGAAATCAAGTTTATGGTTGACAATGAGATCATTGATTAAGAAAGATTTGTTTGTTAGTGATCTAATATTTAGTAGTGCTAATTTAGTTAGAGCTTGCTCCAAAGGTATTTTGTGTTTGGGGATTTTTATTAAATTTGAATAGATTATAGGGTAAGGGTAAACTGGGTAGGTTTTGTGTGCCCTTGTTCTAGTCAAAACAGTAATAGGCATTGGTGTCATTGAATTCACAACATTGTTTTTATCACTTATTGTTTGGTTACACATTGACCTAAAGTAATGGTAATGGTTTTGGATTTTGCTGGAGGTTTCAAGTAGGGCGACTCTGGTTTTGAGAGCGGCTGGTATCTGTTACCAAGCTGAAGTTTTTCTTTGGTGGTTGGCGAGCAATGTTTCTTTAAGTTCCTCTGTATGGTCGTCCATGCCTCTGAGTATGTTGGGGTAGAAGCTGTCATACGCTTGGGGATGGCACCTTCGTGATCCCGCTTAATCAGCACCTTAGCGTAGGTGTTGTGGCCATTCCATGGGATGGTACTGTCTGAAACTGCCAACTGGGACGATGGTATTCCTGTATTGAGTCCAAGTATTCAACTTACCGTAACTGAAAATGTATGTATTTTTCGCCATAGTTGATTGACTGTATTGCTTGATGATGTCAGCTGAACCATATCGCTCGAGCGTGTGCTGCTGTACTCGGCTAGAGCTCCTTTGCTATATCCCAGCCACAAGTGATATTGCAGATTTCTCCCCAGACTCGGGCCACATGACGTCTGCCCGAGTCTGACTCTTAGCCAAGTGCCCCCGACACTCAGCCTGAATCGGGCTAGACCCACTGTGCTAGCTGGGTAGCCATTGACTGCTGGGTGCTGCCTGAGGCGGATGAAGTTGCTGCCGGGTGCTTTGATCTCAGGTGGCAATGTTGGGGAAGCTACTCTGAAACTGTATTTTAACAAACTACAAGCTAGTTGTAAGTTATTGTAGTTAAACTACAGTCAAGCTACCTTTTTTGAAAAGCAGTTAGCTACAGTACAAGTTACTATCAAAAAGTAACTAGCTACATTGAAACTACTTAGATTTTTTTTTAACGATATATATTATAAATAACTGAATAAGTGTCTGAGGAATGTATTAAGTAAAATATTTTCTGTTTAAAACAATGCAATAAAATTATGATTTCATAGAGTATTATTTTATTACACACAATGCTCAAATATCTCAGACTGTCAGGCTTTACTTGTCATTTCCTTGAGAGACATGAACTAGGACAAAAGGCCATGGGTAATAAACTTTTTCTCCATCCTCCGATTCTGCTGCCATGTCTTGCTCCATCATGAATAATATAGCATGTGTACGTCGAACTTGAATTGTCAACCCACAACTGTACGTCAGTGAACCGTAAGCCACAAGACGTGTGATTACACAACAGGTGGCGATAATGCACACATTTTGTTTGTAATCTAATAAGAAGAAGCTGCGCTGCTTCATTCATGACAGGCTCGACAAAACACAATGTAGATTTTGCTCACGCTACACAGCTACTGGGTGCAAAAAGTAGCTAGCTACTGGAAAAGCTACTCTGTTTAAAAGCAACTGAGCTACTGCCAAGCTACTGAAAAATGTAGTTAAGTTAGTAGCGTCGCTACTTGTAGTTAACTACTCCCCAACACTGTCAGGTGGCTATGCATCGTATTTGTGGAGGTGTGGTATGCCAGCTTTGCTTGGCATAATTTACACTCAACTTTATCATTGTTATTTTTTTAAACGAGTCCCACATGGAGCTTATTGGTTGTTGCATGGTTGGTCGCAGAGTTAACGGTCACGACAATGCACTTCTGTTGTTTGTTTAAACTATGTTAGAACCCGTCTTATTAGACATTCGTGACATCCCTAGTCGTAATATTGTGAATTTTATAGCTACACTAAAACCGAGATATTTGCTTGAACCCCAAGGTCCTAAGCTTTAAGGAGATACAAGGCTTCTATATATAATCTAAAAAATTTGGGTGTTAGCCATGTTTGTTTTTGACATTCGATTTCATTTGAGGCGCATGTGTACCGTAGATCACATTATGAGGTGAAATTATTATTTTTGTTATGGCTAGTGTAAACTGGAGACATTTGCTACATTCCTGAGTGTCTAAGCTTTCTGTTGATTTATAAAATGTATATATAACCTAAAAATTGGGCTTGTGAACTGTGATTCTGGGGGAAATCTCCCGCACCGGGATACTGAGAGGTTAAAATGTAAATGTAAGAAGGGACTTATCCACCCATTTCCATATCAAACTGGTTGGTTTGGTGTGTGTTAACTAACAACTCTATTCGTTAAGGGTGATTGTTATAGAATGGTGTCCAGTACGGGTACTGTGGCTTGATGTGATTTGTCCTGTTTTTGGAGAATCGTTTGATGTTCTTATGACTTGAAAATATAAATGACTTTGAATTACAAAAATAATTCTACAAAGTAAAAACGCACACTTAAACATAATATACTTAAAAGTGAACGTCCTAATTAAACCATAAAGAAACTATAAAATAAATAAATCTTAAAAAACAAAAGATGATGACCCAGGATGGTTTGCCAACTGCACCAAGTGATACTTTACATAAGGCAGGAGCAGGCCCTGAGAGGGGGAGAACAGGGCCCCAGCAGGATGAGGCGGAAACTCTAACAACCACGACCTCTGAACCTTTGTTACAAGGAGAGATCCTGTGGGGGAAATGACCTCATTAATAAGATCGCCGTACATCTCTGATCATGAGGAAGTAGATGATGACCAGGAAGAGGAAACACTTAAGAGAGGAAATTGAGTTTCTCAGCAGTTAAATGGCTAAGCTCTCAGATGTGGTTACCGCTCTGGAAAAAACTTTCAACAGTCACTAGAGCGCCATCAGTAGGGAGCCAAGTCTGAGGGTTTATTTCCATCCCGGATGGAGGAAATGGAAAGCAAAATCAAGGACTCCATGAGAAGCCTGGAAAAGGAGGTGGTTAACTGCTTTTTACAAAGGGACGAGAAATGGCTGAACGAGGTGTTCAAACTTAAGAGTCACTACGAGTACTCCTGCAACAGGTGTAAAGTATTTGGACTAGGCACCCCAGCCATGAGCACTGTGACTTGCTCACACGGACATGTGCCAGGTGCTTTTCATTTCACCACCCATTCGGTCCAAAGTTGGTAGATGGCAGTACAGAAAAGGATCACAACATGGGGGATGTTTTAAAGAGGCTTTTTTACCTACTGATTATTTGACAGAGGTAAAATAGAAAATAAGGGACATGATTCAATTGCCTACCCAGTATTTAGGTGACTTTGCATATGACTTCTGAGTGCTTAAAATGGAAGCTGGATATTACAGATTCTGTCTTAGTCTGGAAGATCCTCAACAACTGTAGCCCTAGGGTGGCAGTCTGCCTTAGAGGAACTGTCACAATGGTACAGCAGTTGGTGAAGGTGGGGTCAATGGTGGAGAAGGACCATATGTCATCTAAAGAGTAAAGTCAATCATACTGCTAATGAATAAAATACAAAAATGCCCCACTCGAAAGGATGTTAAACTAGGGCACCTGTCACAGACTTCTTATGACTTACTAATAGTTCCCGGGGAGGTCAGCAGCTGTGAATGGAAAGCAGTCCTGGATACAGGATGTACCTACACTTTCATGCAAAGCAGCATCTGGCAGAAAATCGCACAACCCGGGGAGCGCATACAGTTCTGTTACAACCAAAGCTTTGCTCTAGCAGATGGGAAAACACATTGGGCTATGGGCAAGGTCAAGTTACACTACAACTGCCACAACACCTTGTGGTCCATGGAGACATTTGTGTTGGAAGATGCCCATCTTTCCTATAATTTTGGGACTGGATTTCTTCACTATGACCAAATCTATAATAAATAGGAATGAGAGGATTTATGGCATTTGGTGGTGGATGAGGTGGGCTTTTTATGAGTTAGTTATTATTATTATTAGTAATTGTGACCTTCACTTTCCTCCTAGAGGGGATAAAAGTACTGCCTGCTCTTTAGGCCTTATATTAACAATTAGCCACAGGCCTCAGGGTGTGAGATGACTTCATTTAACACTGTCATAACACTCTTATTTAAACCTTAAACTGTTTTAAACTGTGTTATAAGATGTGTAGTCAAGGGAGTAAAGAATAGAATTAATATGCATTTATGAATTTAAAGCATTAATAATTAATATATTTCCTTGTCTCCCCATTTCAATAGTCTGGGTTAAGAACGGAGAAATGCTTAATAAATGCATATAGAGGATTGATAGTATAGAGATTGTTGATATTTCCTATCTATCTGACCCCATAATGATCATTGATCCGTGTGTGTAAACAGCTACGGAAAAAAATACTAGAGCAACCCGGGAAAACTTAATCGTTGCGCGCGATATTCAGAAACAGTGCGTAGGCCACCTAGCTTGAATATGTGTGTGATAAGGGCTGAAACTTCAGAGCAGGCCGCAACTAGATAGCTTACGTTCCCATTAATGACTCCACCAGAGACGTTCTGGGAAATGATTTAGAATGTCAGACAGAACTTAGTAAAGTGCATAATATTTAATTCCAGATAACGGGCATCAAGGTACAATGCTTTAACTGGACAAAGAATTACACAATTACAATACCAAGAATTACATGTTGACTAAACTCCTAAATATGATCTACGATCTAAGCATGTCTTATAAGGTTCAGTCTATTTCTCAACCTTTATTCTAACACATTTACTATGGGGCACACTGAACGTGGGCCAGGAGCCTTGTTAAAGAGAACTCATCTGATTACGACCTAAACAAAGGCTTATATTTCCACCGAGAGGTGACGCCCACCTATCTCCCGCTGCATACGAAATAAAGATCAGTTCACTGGCTGGAATTGGAAAACCAAGGAGAACATCAACAATTAGATTATGCATCGCCTTGGCGGCGTTATCCGGGCTGTAACAAAAAGGCTAAGTTATAACATTTGAATATTTGTCTCTTCTAGTTGCTCCGTGGAGAAAATCATATAACCTTGCAAGTGGTAAACCAAAAACTCCCTTTATGGGATAATACAGAACAGATCAAATAGGTACATCTCTGTTGTGTAACAAACATTCAACTGTTGGGCTTCCCCCATGTCAGTGTGCTCCAGTGGGGGTTTTGACCCACCTTCCATGAATCTTAATTCCCTTCAGGAAATCCTTTGTTGACTGAGTCATAGTTGGTCCTGTAAACATTAATTTCCACTACAGATGCTCCTATAGAATTACTCCTCAACACCTTCCATCTTGCATGAGACCAGAGTTGTGACTAACTCTTGACTGAGAGCCCTTACACAACAAAAATATATTTCTCAATATATGACGTGACAATATATTGCATGTGTCTTCATATATTGTGAAATTTACATACTAATATATCATATAGTATATTATATAATAATATATTATATATGTATGTATGTTATATTATAATATATTGCAATATATGGGAAAATACTGCAATTATTGCCGTTTTCATATATTGA
>JACXGM010022023.1:0-16943 GCA_016801145.1 Umbra pygmaea | reverse complement strand
CGCTGTGTGGCCCGCTGTGTGGCCCGCTGTGTGGCCCGCTGTGTGGCCCGCTGTGTGGCCCGCTGTGTGGCGCGCTGTGTGGCGCGCTGTGTGGCCGTAACCTGACCGACCCTGTCAATTTAGGACCGAGCCAATTATTATTTTTTCCCTTTTTGTCCGATTGACTTGCCGGTTGTAAACTTGTGTTAAGACTGACCAATTTTTTGTACTCTTTAAACAACTAGCCTAATACAAATGCAATAAAATAATATTAATTATATTTTAGTAAGTATTGTGATTATAAATTGCCAAGGCCTACATACAAACGTAGGCTACATTCTTTCTTTCTAAAAACCTGTGTAGTCATATATATTATTATAATTTACACCATTGGTTTACGCATGTTATACATGGCCTGTATGTTCGCTTCGTTTCATTCACTGTCAATGGTTCACGCTTGATGCCTGCGGCTGCAGTAAATAAAATGTTTGCTGTCACCGTTTAAAGTCATACGGGTTCAGGCACCATAATACATCAAAAAAATGCATTAAAAAATCTTGACAATGCTTTAACTTGGCATGTAGTTCTGAAAAAAAATAAATAATCTTTTACCAGCCTTTCTCCCCTCTAGTCTAACAGTTACCGTGTCAACTGACCTGAAGGAAACAACTAAAATGTTTGCGCAGAAAACTCAAACTAAAAAGCACTGAAAAGTGCACCTTTTCCAAAGATGTTGAGCCAAAAATAGCATCAAATACGTTCTGAGGGAACTATTTTGTAAAACCAAAATATATGAAATGTGAACATATGCAAGGGTCAATTACATTCATAGGGAACTAAATGTAACAATCGAATAATTTTCAATATGAACATATGAAGATCATGACATAGCGAACACTGGCAAAGTCGCAGATTTATACGCCCATCCACCGTCCCCGACCTCCACCCTAGCAAGTGTTCAAATCTAGACGGACACTTTGTGTGTGTTTTGTTCTCTATTGCAGCGTGTGATGCAGACAGGCAATTGTCAGGTTTTTTTGTAATGTTACAAGCGATTGTCTCATTTTTTTGTAATGGTAACCCTAACCTTAACCTCAGTAACGTCATGCCTAACTTTAACTGTTAGTAACTTTTATCTTAACCTTAACCCTAACCTTATGAATGGTTACTAAAGTGATTGCTTCTGTAGATTATTTTAATGTATTTTCAATGACTGATTTCATTTAAATGAAATGATTTTTTCACAATTTCTTTGATTTGAAAATTCTACTGGTTTCACGGTATATGACGGTATTTCTTTTTTCATGCATAATCAAGTAGTGCTGGGCGGTATACCGGTTCACACCGAATACCGGTATTTGTTTTCGTCATGATATGAATTTTTTATATACCGCCATACTGGTGTATTTGAATAGACAACGTCCAGAACACTGCGCTGTGCGACACTGCTGAATACATTGTATTCCAACCTGGAATGCTGTTTTTATTCATATAGCCTACTTTACTATTTGGGTGGGCTTTTATGTCAATCTGGGTGCCATATACAGTAGCTACTGTAGAATACGGTAGGAGGAATGCCCCGGAAAGAACGCAAGTGTGATGTAGAATACGGCAGGATGAATGCCCCGGAACAAGCAGAAATCATGGTCAACATTCATCTTCCTTGTCAGCAGAAACTGGCATATAAAGAAAGTTTTGTCTCTAAAGTTTAAAACAATTGAATTTCTAGTGGAAAATGGATACTGAAGTTGTGCTTTCTGTCTTCAGTGAAAGCATACAACCGATAGTTTGTTAGTTACTGTTCGAATTCCGATGGTCTCTATAATAATTCAATTTACACGCGTCTATGAAGTGACAGTACTTTAAATGATTACCTTGTCTCTAAAACAGCTACATGTATATTTTACAGTCAAAACGAAGTCTGCTGTGCATATAGCAACTCTTTCATCATAAGAATAATATAATGGGCGGGTGAACACCATGCTACAATTAATAAAATTATGAATATTGTATTCGTTCCCAATTTTCGGATAATAAAACACTGTAGCATTCGTAACTGCATTTACGTTGTAAGTCTAAGAATTTGGCCAACTAGTATACTGGTATTCTGTATGATGTGTCTGTGATTATTACTGTCTGCTCGTAAAAGTGTTATACTCTGCGACTTGAGTTAGATGGTGTAGTTTCCACAAATCAACAGTTTTATAAAGGGAAATGTCTAAAAAGTATATCCTTTCTAAGTCTCTCTGCTGTATATTTTAAATTTGAATCTGATGAGTTAAGAGAGAAACTCTTTGAAGAGAATATACAATATGTGCCATTCCATAGGATATAATATACAGAATACAGTTTATTTTGTATCCCACTTAAGGAAAACCTGATCTAAATGAACAGTACAGAACAAAAATAATGACTGCAGTTATCGTGTGTAAAAAATTTCTATATAGCGCGCCTCCGAACCGTTTGTAAAAACGTGCATATCACACGAAGTATATTCACTGAAATACAGTAGGCTACTAGTGTGGAATTATTCTACAATATTCACTCATCATGACAATAACATAGACCATCCTAAGTCAATGTACTGCAATAATTCCTCTCTCAAACCGTGAAACCGGTAGAATACCGTAATATACATTTTTGGTCATACCGCCCAGCCCTAAAATCAAGTGTTCCAAGCATTTTCTACAGTTATATGTCAGTTTCTGCTGACAAGGAAGATCAATGTTGAACATGATTTTGGCTTGTTCCGTGGCGTTCCTCCTGCCGTATTCTATAGTAGCTACTGTAGATGGCACCCAGATTGACATAAAACCCCACCCAAATAGTACAGTAGGTTATATGAATCAAACAGCATTCCAGGTCAGAATACAATGTATTCAGCAGTGTCTGCACGATGCAGCGTTCTGGACGTTGTCTATTCAAATACACCGGTATGGCGGTATATAAAAAAAAATTCTGGTTCCGAAGATTTCAGGGGGAATGAGACCTATTGGTCTAAATGACGCTTACTTTCATGTAAACATTGCTCAAAGACACATTTCCTTTATTTCGCTTTTCAGGGAAAATTAGTACAGAATGATGCCCTTCGGTTATGTTCTAGCTCCGAGTGTTTTCTTGAAAATTGTGGAGACAGCCCTGTTGCTTCTTCGAAAAAAGGGCATCAGAGTTTTTGCTTATCTGGAAGATTTATTGGTATAAGCCAGATCGCCAGACAGTGCCATGGCACACACTAGGGGGACCATGGAGCATCTGATGGCTTTGGGTTTCGCCCTCAATCTGGAGAAGAGCAATTTTTGGCCCTGACAGTCAGTGACCTATCTGGGTCTACAGCTGGACTCTGTGACAATGAGGGCCTGTCTGTCTCGGGACAGGGTTCTGTCCATCACTCTCATGGATTGCGCAGATGCCGGCCTCTCTCTGTGGTTTCACTGAGGCGCATCATCTCTCTGTTGAAAAGATTCGGCAGGGCACGAGTAGATTTGTTTGCCTCGAAAGAGAACACTGTGCCCTCTCTGGTTCTCTCTGATACTGTCGGACCTCCCCCAAATGGGGTAGATGCTTTTTCATGTCAGAAATAGCCGAAGGGCCTTCTGTATGCTTTTTCCCCGGTGTGGCGCCTACTGCATGTAGTTCAGAGAATACGACAGGAGGGCGCGTCTTGTGATCCCAATCGCTCCGGATAGACCATGCGCTGCTTGGTTCCCGGAGATGGTGGAGATGATTTGCGCTCCCCTGTGGCGGATCCCTCATCAGAGGGACTCACTGACACAGGCTCGCGGGGCTCTCATTGCCCCGCCTATAATCACTCAAGTCTTATTGTTATGTTATTCAAACGATTCAAGGGGTGCGTGCAGTTTTCACAGCAAGAGGTTACGCTTGCAACTGGAAGCTATTTGAAAGCTGGTGCACTTCTCACAACTCTGTGCCCTGTTCCTGTGGTTTTTACACAGTTCTGGGTTTTCTCCAGACCCTGCTAGAGGAAGGGAAATTGCCCGGGACTACGATTTCTGCATGTCATGGGCGAACTCTTCAGTTTTTGCTCACCCCTTGTTCATGCACTTTCTGAAGGATCAGCTTACATCCTACGATCAGTGACAGTCTTCCTAAATGGGAGCTGTCAGTGGTCCTGGAGGCTCTTCAGAAGCCCCCTTTCGAACCACTGGAACAGTTTTCACGGAAACCTCAGTCTATTAAGACAGCGCTACTCCTCGTTCTGGCTTCTCCCACAAGAGTGACCTTTGTGTACTGTCGGTTCACCCAAGCTGCTGTATCATTAACGGTGACCTGAGCAGGGCTGTGTTGAGACCTAACCCAGCCATCTTACCTAAAGTTGTTAAAACTCTTACAGGTCGAGAGTGTTTGTGCTCAGGGCATTCTCCCCTCCTCCCTTTCAGAATGAGTCAGAGAGGAGTTTACATTGTCTCTGCCCAGTTCATGCTTTGGCACTGTATGTGGCTTAGACTGCACACATTATGTCTTCTCAGCAACTTTTTGGGTGCTATGGTTCAGCGAGAGTGGGGGACCCTTTGTCTAAGGGACGTCTGGCTCGCTGGTTCTGTGAGTCCATCGAATTGGCTTACACTTCATCTGGCCTAACTTCCCCTACTGGGGTGAGGGCCCACTCCACGAGAGGTGTGGCTACCTCAACTGCTCTTCTCGGTGGCGTGGGGGTGGAAGAGATTTTTGAGGTGGCCTCTTGGTCCTCTCCCTCTCCATTCATTAAATTATATTTAATGGATGTGTCTTCTTCCCTTTTTGGCCACACGGTCCATCCGGCCCTTCCCGAGGCTTAGTGAGGTGTTTTTTTCCCCCTTGCCCTGACTTTAGGTTTTCAGACTACCACTTAGGTGGTCCGTTATGGTTCCCCTGTTTTCCCCTTCTGCCTGTTAGGCTGGCTATTGGGAAAGATTGTGATTTTCTTTTTCATTGGACAGACTTAGGGGTCTTACTGGAGAACTTCTCAGTTGAAAGTACTCTTACCCCTTTTTTACTGCCTTGATTTACTTAAAGGACTTTTTGGGTTTCAGAAAGTAAACAGGAGTACATGTGACAGCGCAAAGCTCTGCCCTAAAGCACTAAGAGCTAGAGCTCCCCCTATGGGGCTCCGCTTCACTCATAGAACTGGAGTTACAATGCGCCGATAACTATCGTTCGGCTTTGTCCCCTAGCAGGTTCTCTCCCGCAGCCCTGTGACTGCTTCTGCCTCCTCGATTGTGAAGAGGGACGCTTAGCCCAGCAGCTTCATAATCTCTATAAAGTTTGTCCTGTACATAATGCTTTAAATTAGGTGCTGGCCACATGCAGTTATGTTTTATATTTACTCATATGCGAAGTTTGCTTCAAGCTGACAAACCTGAGGCAAGCTGACAAACCTTTGGGCTAACCTGGCTAAATTGTGCTAGCTCCCAGAACCACTATGCTAACATTGGCTAGGCTACATCCAGTTGTCTAACTAGCTAATCTAATTTTGACAATTTACATAAATAAATAGAATTAGCTAACATTTCTTACTGTGGTGAGTCCATTAAATTTAGTAGAGTCTGTGTAAAAAAATGTATGCTTTGCTTCCTGCTGACACTGATAAACTGCATCAACCGGCAGCGCGTGCATGCGTTTAGGTGAGAGAGACCCAGCTGTCAATCAAGCTCGGGCTGTGGGGGAGAGGAGGGGGGAATTAGGGGCCCTGTTTATCACATTTCAATTTATTTCACCATTTTAACTACTGCAGCTTTAATTGTACTTTAGCGTTACATATGGTAATTGCCTAATTTGTAGTTTGATTCTGCCTACTGGAGGTCTTTTCTCAAGTACTTAATAAAAACAAAAACATATATTTTTTGGTTGGACGCTAATTAGCCTATTTGATATTTGACATTAGATTAATATTTATTCAGACACTAGTTGGTGATTATTTTCGCCAGTGAGACTGGACTATTCAGACATGAAAACATCACTTTAATAACGGATAGGCATGTGTGAATATTGAAATGCATGTTGAACGACAATATATTTCTTTTTCCACTTTAGGAATAGCTGGTTTATAACAACAGTACAGAACAAAAATAATGACTGTGGTTATCTTGTGTAAAAAACATTCTATATTGCGTGCCACTGAATATAGTGCGCGGGGGGGTGTGCCGTTTGTAAAAATATGCATATCACACGCGGTATATTTGCTAAAATATGGTAGTTAGCAACTGCTGGCAGATTACAGTAATAGTAGGTGATTGCGGTACTGTAGCTCCATGAATTTACTTCACAGCAATGCAGCTACTTTGATCGTTAGTTAGCTTATTAGCTTTGTCTGTTTGTGAGACTTGTTTAGGATATTTTATTTGTGTCCTTGCAGCTTTGTTTACTGAAACATATTTAATGTGATCAATATTAGATTGTGCATTTCTCAGTACCTCAAAGCAACGAAAATAACGACGAACGATCATTGAGCAGTTAATCTCCACGTTCTCGTTCTGTGTTGCAGGTGTAGTGTGGAGCCATGTAATGCTTTTGAATTCTTTCTACCGACTCGAGCCAGGGTTCATAGAGTTTTATTCAGTAGTTTGTTTGAACTGCTGGTCACGATTCTACAGCAGGCTTAATTCTATCTGGCCAATTAAAACCATACAGACTATACAACACCATGTGCAAAGGTGATCACTGCATATGGCAGAAGTGACCATGTGATATAGCGCAATGACATTCAACCCAACCAGATGTAGCTGTACGGACGCATCACACAATATTTTTTTGATAACGTAGATAAAGCGACAGGCATGTGTTGCTTAGACCTCCATCATCCCTAAATGGAAGAAGTTTGGAACCACCAAGACTCTTCCTGGAGCTGGCCATCCGGCCAAACTGAGCGATCGGGTAGACTCAGTTTGACTTTCAGACAATGAGAAACAAAATTCTCTGGCATGATGAATTCTCTGGCAACAAACATTGAACTCTGGCCTGAATGGCAAGCGTCATATCTGGAGAAAACCAGGACACGTCTATGTAGGAAATACCATCCCTACAGTGAAGTGTGGTGGTAGCATCATGCTGTGGGCATTTTTTTTAGCGGCGGGAACTTTGAGACTAGCCAGAATCGAGGGAAAGATGAATGCAGCAATGTACAAAGATCGTTGCTGAAAACCTGCTACAGAGCACTCTGGACCTCAGACGGGGGTGAAGGTTCATCTTCCAACAGGACACCAACCCTATGCACACTAAGCCAAGATAACAAAAGCGTGGCTACAGAACAACTCTGTGAATGTCCTTGAGTGGCCCGCCAGAGCCCAGACTTGAACCCGATTTAACATCTCTGGAGAGATCGGAAAGTGGCTGTGCACCGACACTCCCCATCCAAGTTGATGGAGCTTGAGAGGTCCTGCAAAGAAGAATGGGAGAAACTGCCCAAAAATAGGTGTGCCAAGCTTGTAGCATCATACTCAAAAAGACTTGAGGCTATAATTGCTGCCAAATGTGCTTCAACATTGAGGGGTATTGAGAAGAGGCTGTGAATACTTATGTACATGTGCTTTTTCATTTTTAATTATTTAATAAATTTGCTAAGACTTCAAACACACTTCTTTCACAATGTCATTTTGGGGTATTTTTAGAATTTTTAGGAAAATAATGAATTTACGTAATCTATTTTGGGTTAAGGGGTGTATCAAAATGAATTAAAGTGAAGCGCAGGTGGTCATATGGCTGGTCTGTGTATATTTTCATATCCAGCTGATTTTTGTAGTAGCATTAAAAATACATTTTAAAAAATACAATAGCTAAACATTATTTATAATTTTAATGTTTTATGTATTCAGGTTCATGTGCGAACCTTGAATAGCATCCCGTACCATACGAATATGTGTACCGTTGCAGTACACATACCTAATTAAATTCAAATGTATTTTTGTCCCCCATTAATAAAATCGAAGCTGATACAATGGAAAGGTCTTGGCTGTTTGCATTAATTTGTTCAAGTGTTTGTGCATTTGTTCGCATTTGTAACTGCCAATTTCTCTACCATATCTACCATGTTTTTTTTGCCCAAACTTTGGTTAAGAACTTGTTTTACGGTTTAATCCAACATTTTCATGATTACGTTGATTAGCACATACAGCTACAAATTCAATTAACACATGTTCTTTTATAGTTATACTCTGGTAATTCATAGAGGACTGATGTAGCTCAACTGGAGAGTGGCAGTCTCTAAATCTTAAGGTTCACAATTTAATCCCTGGTTGGTTACTTGTTTTTTGGAACTGTGCCTATTTTCTTTAAAACCACTAGTTTATTTATAATCTACAAAAGCACATTCTATAGGTTAACAAGATGTAAATGCATAGCAATTAGGCTGTAATTTTTTACCTAAATGTGCATTCTCATTCAAAAACAACGCTAGTGATAACATCTATGTATAACTCAAGGTCTAAATGCATTTCCCCATGAACAGCAAAATTTGGGGAAAATATCTTTCCTGATGTCTTGTTTTTCATCATAGATGTTGTAATAGTTTGTTGTTATTAGTCTTTAATGCTATCTTCCCTTGTTTTCTTACAGGATTTTCTAAGATTTTACTCTGCCAATGAATTCCGAATGTTCTGCCTGCTAACCAAATACAGATCAGGTAAACTCTTCTGAGATTTATTTTTCGGATTTGCATCACTCCAAATCCCTATTCTGGATTGCTATCTAATCCTTCATTTAACACTAGAATCGCTAGACATTTCACACTACTGTGAACCGCCAAGCGCTGGTGCCACTTGTCACAATAGCATGGGCATTCTCCTACGCAGCATCCAGCCAGTTATCGATGCAACCAGCAATCAAGAGGATCACAACTACTGTGTTGTTATAAGCCTAAATAAATTGGTCTAAAATAGAGCTGGGATGCCGCGTCGACGTAATCGATATATACATTGATTAGCCAAAGGTACCGTCGACTTGCCATATTATACTGGTAGGATGTCTGAACGTGAAGATCAACCTGGTCCTGCAGCTAAAAAAATCTCTCCCAAGGGCTTCAAAAGTATGAGTATTTCAAACAAAGTCCCAACAATCTAGTGGTATGTAATACATGTAAATCACAAATGGCTTTTAATAGCACTACAACTGCTATGAATGAACACCTGAAAAGACAAGCATGAAATAATAGAAATTTCAATATGTGGAATATGTTTTTGTTAGTAGTAGACACTTAATAGATTTTCTTAATATGTGTTCATCGCCCTCGTATTAAAATGTCTGCACCGTTGTTAACTGAGCTAACATAATTGGTCATCTAATGTTAGTCAGTAAATTTTCCTAATTACTTTAACGGCCATGTATGACTGAAGAAACAGCTTGAACTAACATTATACACTGTGGTTACAACAGTAAAAAAAACATCCATGCACTTGTGGTCTGTGGTACAAAACGAAGAACTGTGCCGTCCGTAGCAAAATCCTCTTCATGCATGACAATGCATAATCTCATGCTGCAAAGAATACCTCTGTCATTGGCTGAGGAGATAATCTCATGGCGTGGCCCCCATCCTCCCCTGACCTCAACACTATTGAGAACCTTTGGAGCATCCTCATGAGGATCTATGAGGGTGGGAGGCAGTTTGCATCAAAAAAACATGTCTGGGAGGCTATTCTGACATTCTGTAATGAAATTCAAGCAGAAATTTTCCATAAACTTACAAGTTCAATGGATGCAAGATTTCTGAAAGTGATATCAAAGAAGGGCACCTATGTGTTACTTGCCCTGTTAAGATGTGTTTGATTGAAATAGCTTTTGATTTCAGGAAGTATGAACTCCTAATGCTGCAAATTCAAAAAATGACAATTTTCTGATCTTTATAACCTATAATATGTTTTGAAACTCGGTTGTGCATAATAATTTGGAACAGTGCATTTTGAGTTTTTTATGTTTTAAAGAAATACTGCTTTTATTGGGTGTTGAAATTTGTACAATAAAGTAACAAATAAAGGAAGAACAATGATATATGTACAGTAGATCACATACCCACCTATGCAGTAAATAGAATCTTAAATTATTACCATTTGTGTTTTTTAAAACAATTTATAATTTTTTGGACA
Source organism: Umbra pygmaea (assembly GCA_016801145.1). Taxonomy (NCBI): domain Eukaryota; kingdom Metazoa; phylum Chordata; class Actinopteri; order Esociformes; family Umbridae; genus Umbra; species Umbra pygmaea. The sequence goes on along the minus strand of JACXGM010022023.1, from coordinate 6,894 downwards.
GATGAACTATTTCTTTATGCTGTGTGTGGAATTCAACCAGCCTGTAGTAGGGGTGGAACGGTACATGCATTCGTAATGAACCGACATGGTATGGGTGTCACGGTTTGGTGCTTGAATTTAAACAGAGAATACATGGTATAAAAATAAATTAAACTTGCGTGCAAATTAATTTATGTAATGCGGAACTACCGTTAGATACGCAAGTTGTTTATGGACACCTAATCTGTAGCCCCGCCTTAGCTCTGAAGCTAAGTAGCCAAGCTCCACCTATATATGCAGTTTTTTGTCAGATCAACGGTCCGGTGAGTGATTCAGCACTAAGGACGAGTATTGGTGGCGACCCACAAGAGTTAGAGGACCAGTCACCTGCCAACCTCTAAGATCGCAAGTTTGGGAAAACTTCGGTTTCCCAGTCAGTTACAGTCATAGATTGTATATATCAGTTACAGTAATACAGGCGATAGAGTGGTGGATAGGATCAGGACATTAGCTGTTTCTCAATGTCAAGGATCCTTCCTTGGTAGGACGGATCCTTCCAAGTCAGGTCCTTCAGAGGGTAGGCAAGAGTCCTTCTTAGCATTCGGAGAACACGTAAATGCAGCGTAATGAAACAGGCTTGCAAGTGCACGTCATTACGTCAGTGAAAAGGTCCGGTTCAGTTAGCCTACCTTTAGCTCGAAAGGTATCAAGCTAATTATGAATTGCAATTTGTACTGGCGTTAAACTTTACTTATATGTACTACCGTTTTAACAAATGTACGATAACGTTAAACACTAAAGATACTTACATTTGAAAGCATATTGCTCCGTCTCCACTAACACCATTTTTTATTTTATAAACGAGCCGGGAAAGACGTGCGCATAGGATTGTGGGTGATTTAAGAGCGCGCAGGATACACATATGTATCCTTGACCGTCTATGGGAAATTCTCTGAACGAAGGACTCAGTCCTTGGTTGAAATTCGGAGGATCCTTGACATTGGAAGAGTATTTCAAAGGACTTTGATGACGTAGCATCCTTTAAATTCCGACTTCGAAGGATCCTTACTTGACATTGGGAAACAGCTTGTGTGTCAGCGTTGTTCAGCAGCTGTTGGGTGAGTGGAAATACATCTAACATGCTAACGGATATCAGACGCAATCACCCAGATGTGCTAGCTCAGGGGAGAAACTGTATGACACTAGATGGTACAGCTTGAGACATGCACAATAAAAAAATTGCATTCTGCATTTTTGTTTAGCCTTTTCCTCCATTGTACCGAACTCGTACCGAACCGTGATGTTTGAACCGAGGTATGAACCGAACCGTGACTTCTGTGTACCGTTCCACCCGTAGCCTATAGCTGCGGCGGCAGTCCGGGGCAAGACAGGGCTATCACCCCCATGAGTATGCTTAGCTTCCCCATCTTTTAATGAGAATAATATATATTAGGGGTGGGTATTGGCAAGTACCTCGCGATAAAATATATATCACAATACACATGTTACGATTCAATACATCACAAATTATTGCAGTATCACAACTGAATCCCGATGCTTACTGAAGTGCTAAAGATACGCAAATAATATCAATTTATATATTTCAAAAGGGCAATATTTTGTTAATGGGGGTTATTTAAAGATTGTCTTTTGAATTATACAGTCTAATAATATTACCCCTAATAAAAAATGTAACTTCACTTTGAAAAAACATATACCTTTAATATTAAGGATTCACCTTCAGAACAGTTTAACCAGTGAACACAAAAACAGCAATGTACAATTTTGAATACTGCATTCTTAGAAACACCTTACAAAACCTAAAATACAGTGCCTTGCGAAAGTATTCGCCCGTCTTGAACATTTCGATCTTTTGCCACATTTCAGGCTTCAAACATAAAGATAAAAAACTGTAATTTTTTGTGAAGAAGCAACAACAAGTGGGACACAATCATGAAGTGGAACAAAATTTATTGGATTTTTCAAACGTTTTTAACAAATTAAAAACTGACAAGTTAGGCAAGCAAAATTCTTCAGCCCCTTTACTTTCAGTGCAGCAAACTCTCTCCAGAAGTTCAGTGAGGATGTCTGAATGATCCAATTAGGGCTGAAACGATTCCTCGAATAACTCAAATAACTCGATTACAAAAAAGCATAGACACAAAATGATTTGCCTCGAAGCTTCTTTTAGTCAATGTCACAAACGTTGTATCGCGCACAGTGTTTTCGCACCGATGATTATTACTGTCGCACTCCAGGCTGACACTGCTGGCGACACATGCCATGAAGACTGACGGCGCAGATTACAAACTGAAGAGAGCGTAAATAGTGAGGGGCTAAGAGAAAGACAGGATGGAGAAAACGACAGTGTCCAAAGGTTGGAATCAGTTCAAACGTAATTAAAACGAAAACTTTGTCTATTGCAATATCGAAATAGCTTAACACAATAATAGCACGTTGTCAGTTCGTCTTCAGCATCTCAACAGAAACCATTTGAGTCTGACGTAATCATCCATTAAATCGTATGGATGATGAATCTACACCGGAGCAATTTTTTTTATTGTGCATTCCTCAAGCTGTACCATTTAGTGTCATACGCAAAAATGGCAAAAAAATTGCGTTCTGTATTTTTGTTTAGCTTTTCCATCCATTGTACCAAACTCGTACCGAACCGTGATGTATGAACTGAACCATGACTCCTGTGTACCGTTCCACCCCTACTTGCAGCTATTTAGGAGGTTAATAGACACTGGGATACATTAGTTTTTTAAACGATTAAGTCTGCAGCAAGGAACTCTAAACTGCTTACCAGTTGGCAGCATCTCATATTCTGCGGAACAGAACGTGAGAGATGTTGCTAATAATTCTTTTTGCTTGTCGCAACGAAGCCTGTTCATTTCAGAATATATTTTCTTTAAAAACAATGTAATATGGCACTTAGTTGCACTTAATGATTAGTTTTTTTAGGAGAGGATATTGTAAGCAATGTAGGCAATAAAAATGTTGGTTGTTCAGAAAATTAAACCCAACTATTGTATATTATTGCTCTTCTATAAAACAAAAGTATTTCTTATCAGATTACTCGATTAATCGATGGAATAATAGGTAGAATATTCGATTACTAAAATAATCGATAGCTGCAGCCCTAGATCCAATGTTGACCTAAATGACTAATGATGAAAAATAGAATCCACCTGTGTGTAATCAAGTCTCCGTATAAATGCACCTGCTCTTTGATAGTCTGAGGTCCGTTGAAAGCACAGAGAGCATCATGAACAACAAGGAACACACCAGGCAGGTCCGAGATACTGTTGTGGAGAAGTTTAAAGCCGGATTTGGATACAGAAAGATTTCCCAAGCTTTAAACATCTCAAGGAGCACTGTGCAAGCAATAATATTGAAATGGAAGGAGTATCAGACCACTGCAAATATACCAAGACCCAGCCATCTCTCTAAACTTTCAGCTCATACAAGGAGAAGACTGATCAGAGATGCAGCCAAGAGGCCCATGATACTCTGGATGAACTGCAGAAATCTACAGCTGAGGTGCGCGAGTCTGTCCATAGGACAACAATCAGTCGTATACTGCACAAATCTGGCCTTTATGGAAGAGTGGCAAGAAGAAAGCCATTTCTGAAAGAAATCCATAAAAAGTGTCATTTAAAGTTTGCCACAAGCCACCTGGGAGACACACCAAACATGTGGAAGAAGGTGCTCTGGTCAGATGAAACCAAAATTGAACTTTTTGTCAACAATGCAAAACGTTACGTTTGGCATAAAAGCAACACAGCTCATCACCCTGAACACACCATCCCCACTGTGAAACATGGTGGTGGCAGCATCATGGTTTGGGCCTGCCTCTCTTCAGCAGGGACAGGGAAGATAGAAGAACGTGTCATGTGCAATGGCATGTGCTGATCTTTGTGCAACCCTGACAGTCCCAAGCGTGTCTCTAAGCAAAACATCTAGTGCACAAGATGCTGTCCTCTTAAGTGGGGGCTCACAGTGATCCTCATCATCATTGTTAGATTCCTCCTCAAGGTTGGGCAGAGTTTCAGCCTTCATCTTTTGCTGATGTAGACAGTGGCATATCTAGTTGGTAATTTTAAAATACAGAACTGTCAAATGTAATCTACATTTTGTTTGATTTAAAATAAGAATGTTAGCTTAAAGGTGTTAAAAATATATGCTCTCAATACACCTTACCTGACACTGCTGTTGATTTCCTGCCGCTAAGTCGATCACACTGGTATGGGTTTCTTGACGCTCCAGTGCTTCGAATCTTGGATCAAGTGTTGAGGCCACCTAAAGGGTGTTTTTCTCTGCACCAGTTTGATATCTTTTCCGTAAAATCTTCACGTATAGCTGCTTTGATCTCCTTCCCCATGGGTGGGTCTCCAAGGATGTCATGGCAATCATGAAGGAGCTGGGCATGTAAAGGTGCAATGAGTGAGAGTGTAGGGCTGCGCTCTTCCGACATAATACTTGTTGCAAACTTCATTGGTTTAAGAGCCTGGACGATATGCTCTGCGTTTCAAATGTCACGCTCGCTCAGAGTGCTGATATCTTTTTTGTTTTTCCTGACCTCTGGTGAAAGGAGCGCAGCGTTGATGGCTGGTTGCTGCTCTAAAGAATGGTCCAACATTTCTTAGGAACTGTTCCAGCAAGTGATGACATCGGTCACACTTTTTTGTGCTCAGGAAGTTGCAAAAGCTTCTGCTTTTGTTGTAGAACTTCGCTACCAGTGGTGCTTTGTCTAAAAAACGGTGTCACTTGTCGGAATCATCCCAGTAAGCGTTACATGCTCTGCAGTTTTAATGCACGTTGCGAGGACAAATTCAGAGTATGCGCAAAGCACTTAACGTGTACAAAATCAGCACACCTAGCAGCAATACTCATGTTCGACGCATTATTAGTAATGATCGCGGGATGTTTCCCTGTTATTTCCCACTCCTCGGTTACACTCCAGCAAATTTGAAAAATTTACTCCGGTGTGGCTCTCACACATGATTCTCATCTGCAACACGTGACATTATTTTTCACTCCTCTGAGATGCAATGGCATGTGATCATTACGCTTTCGTGGCTCTAGATGTCCAGGCATCACAGGTTAGGGCAACTCTCTTTGCTTTGCTCAGCGATGCCATAACCTCCTGTTTAACTTCTTCATAAAGTTTAGGCACAGCTATGTCAGTAATAAAGCGCCAGGTAGGAATTATGTATCGAGGCTCCAATTTTTTCAGCATGTGTCTAAAAAAAAAGTTGATACAAACATACATTTCAATAGCTTCACTGTTATTGAGTCATTATTGAGTCATTCATTTAGTCAATTATTGCTTCCAAAATCAGGATCTAGGGCCTCCCTATCAACTTACTAACTGCTAATTTTTTAAAAGATTGCTCTGCCTATTTATTATATATTATTATTGCGATATAAATTCAATAGCTTCACTGTTGTTGAGTCTATTGCTTCGAAAATCATTACACACATCTAGGGCCTCGCTATCAACTTACTACAACTGCTATTTTTTTTAAAGATTTCTCTGCCTATTTATTATATATTATTATTGCGATATATATTCAATAGCATAACTGTTATTGAGTCTATTGCTTCCAAAATCCCTCCACACGGTCTCCCAGAGGTGGACAAAGTACAGAGTATTAGTACTTTTTTGAGTAACTCTGAGTTCATAAGTTTTGGGAAGTCCCTTCTGAAAACCAAAATCATCTGGTAAAGGGTGTTCACATCTTACATAAGTTAAGATATGGACACCCTTTACCAGATAATTTTGGTCTTCAGTAAGGTACTTATACTCAATACTTTTTCCACATCTGGTAGACCGTAGATGTGTGGAGGGATTTTGGAAACAATAGACTCAATAACAGTGAAGCTATTGAATTTATATCGCATTAATAATATATAATAAATAGGCAGAGCAATCTTTTCAAAAATGAGCAGTTGTTGTAAGTTGATAGGGAGGTCCTAGATGTGTGGAGTGATTTTGGAAGCAATAGACTCAACAGTGAAGCTACTGAAATGTATGTTTGTATCAACTTTCGGTTTTGCATTTTGTAAACGCTGCCTAGACGTTTGGCTGAAGGCAGAATGCTCACATTGCTGCACTTCATTTATCCACATATGTTGATGGTTCCTTTGGATGAAAACCATGTTGTAGCTTGTTGTCTACCTTACTACAGTTAGATAGAGCTGCCTATTGTGTAATGAAAAGTTTCACTTATGATCTATTGAACCGCAAACCGCGAATCTGCCAATTTCTGTCTGACTTTACCGAAGTTACTTCAGGATGGTGTCTTTCCAGCTATCATTTGAGCTGGCGGGACACAGGCGGACCAGCAGAGGCAGAGCTGGTGGTCCGCCAGGCGGTTTGCTCATCGTTTTACCAGCGGTCCACTGGCGGCCAAGTGGTCCACCAGCAGGTGAACAGCGTTTTAGACCTTGAAAAACAGTCTAAAGTAAAAAAAGATAAGCTTTTTTCTTTAATATATATTTTAGAACTGAATTCAATTTTGAATTATAAAATAAACTTAACTGTGTTTGTATTGCATTTGAATGTTGTTGTAACCAAATTTGTAAATAGTTTAAAATATTTTATATTAGATAGATATCTAGAACATAAGCCTACCCAGCAAACATGGAGCTGGTGGACCACTGGCGGTTACAGCTGATGGTCCACTAACTTTTTGCTCATCGTTTAACAAGCGGTCCGCCAGTGGGAGTGTTGGGGAATGAGCGGTCTTCCGGCGGGTGAGCAGAGTTTTAGACAGAGGTCCTCTGGGAATCCTAAGCACTCATACTGTTGTTCCAGGGCTGCGTATACGGGCTATATCCTAGGCTAGGCTTATGTTCTAGATATCTATCTAATTAAAAATATTTTAAACTATTTACAAATTTGGT
>JACXGM010022022.1:0-10813 GCA_016801145.1 Umbra pygmaea | reverse complement strand
ATTTGCGACAGTCATGCTATTTTACTCTATTGTATTTTGTCAATGGAAGCCATAGGTTCTTTCTATAGGCAACATTTTATTTAGCAACTGGCAGATTACAGTTTTTCCCATTTGCTTAAACACTAAAAGTGAATGCTCAGCCCAAAGCGTCGAAACCGTAACGTTTGCATGGATTTGGTACACTCAGGCACCAAATGATAAACACAATGTCGGCATGGCACCGTAAACAATTCTGTAACACATGGTGCAAAACACTACACACATCATGCATGTGTTACACACATTGGCCAATGATGAAACACTCTGCATTCAGCAGTTCCATTCACTACCCAAGTAAAAAAAAAGTATATTTAAATGTACTTGAAATGTATTTTATTTATCCTAAATATACTTCTAATATATTATTTTGGTATGTATATTTTGAAAGTATACTTCAAATATACTTAAATACATTGAATACATACTTATGGTTAACCATAAGTATACTAGAAGTATAATACTGGAGTATATTTTAAATATACTTTTTTTTACTTGGGTAGTTAAAACACACACGACATTAGCAACACTTCCGCACACACAGTAAAACACTTAACCTGTAACTGAACACCAATTAGTCACTATACATATCAGCCGCGGTCGGTGAATCTTAATTGGGGAGGACGGGCTCGTATTACGCTCAGAACCGGAGTGAATGGAATGTGTGCAAATAAAAAAAAACAATTGGTTTTGTTCGTTGCGCACCATTCCATTCACTCCGGTTCCGAGCGTAATAAGAGCCCGTCCTCCCCAATTAAGATCCACCGACTGCGGCTGATACATATAATTCAGGTATGAGCACCTGTCATGAGACAATTGTGAATATGGAGGCTGAAGGACCAAGGGGAAGGAGAAGATGAGGAAGAGACGGGAAGAGGGAAGAGATAGAGGAAGAGACTCTGGTAAAAAACAGACATCGGGACTGAAACCTCATTGGCCAAAGGGCCATCGAGAATGTCGCCGGGCAGTGCGGGGGCAACATCACCATGTGTGCCGCCATTAGCGGTCAGGGGGTCCTCCACCACCATGCCACCCTGGGTTCCTACAACACTGCACACATACTGACATTTCTGCATGCACTATATGCCACGGTCACATAGACCAATCAGGGCAGCCCCTGTTCGTTGTTATCTGGGATAATGTCAGTTTCCACCGGGCTGCTCTGGTCCGGGACTGGTTCGCCAACCACAACCAATTCACAGTGTTGTACCTGCCCCCTTATTCCCCGTTCCTTAACCCAATTGAGGAATTATTTTCAGCATGGCGGTGGAAGGTCTATGACCGCCTACCAAATGCACAGAGACATCGAGATGGGGTCGATCCACAGGTGGATACGCCAAGCACGGCGATATTTTGTCAGAGTGTTAAGTTTTGATTGCAGAATGGCAGTTTTGACATGGCAGTTAGATGTTAATCTCCAAGTGTTGTGTGAAGAATTCTTGTGTGTTGAGTTTTGACACGATGAGCCAAATGTTGCATTTTGTGTGTTAGCAATTGGAAAAACTGTAATAGCAGTGGATTTACATTGTTCGTTAGCTTGCTTACAGAACTTGTAGGTTAGTTTTTTTTATTTGTGTGTTTTAGTGTCATTACTATAACATATTTCTTGAGGTCCCCTTTGTTCACGCCCATTCAAAATCAAGATCCTTCAACACCCTCCTAAGCCCTAGACCCACCCATTTCTGGCAGGGAATGTAGTCACTGACAAACTGTATTATTAATTCTAAGGTTACACTTTATTTGGAGAGTCTGACATTCCATCTGTATGTGCTCTACAGATAGTTTGTTGATCATATGACTATCAACAAACTATCAACAAACCATCTGTTGATAAGCAACTAATTGTGTAGTTTAAGGGTAGGGGTAAGTTTAGAATATGTTTTAGGGTAATGGTTAAGGTTAGGTTTAACATAAGGGGAATGGTTAAGGTTAGGATTAGGGTTAGTAGATAGTTTGTTAAAATGTTGTTGACAGTATGCAGATAATATGTAGAGCATCTACAGATGGACTCTCAAAATAAAGTGTTACCAATTCTAATTATGAAAATGTATGTTACTGTTAATGAATAGGCAAAAAGGTCATCATCACATTCTGACTAAAGTGATTGCTTTATATTTAAACAACTATGCCCAATGTTTGTAGTTGGCTTATTAACTAGACTAACTAATTTATCAATGAAATGTCACAACATTGTCATAAGAAAATAGTCCTAGGCTGACTGAAATGTAAATTATTTCTAGCATTAGCTAAACATTTATTTGTAACATTCTAAACCACTAACTTCAGTTAGTTAAAAACGTATTATAACGTAAACTACATGAATACGGACAATGTTAGCAGAAAAGTATGCTTACCTGTTGAATAAAGGAAGGTGTCGCAGGACACTTAAACTTCTTGCAAGAGATCCTCTTTGTCTAATTTCGAATTATATAATGGCAGAAGTATTCTAATAAGTATTCCAATAAAACATTCTCTAACTGATAATATCTACAAATTCCTTTGTTGTTCGTCAACTGTTCGCAGCGAAATCAAAGGGACATAAACATAATGTGAGGTCCGCCCTCTGTTTTGAATCAACCAATCAAATAATTTCTGCCTATAAGTCAGATCTGCCTGGAGAACACTTTTCAATAACTAAAAGTCCTATGAGCAAAACCATCCTCCCCTGACCTCTACCCTATCGAGAACCTTTGGAGCATCCTCAAGCAAAAGACTTATGAGGGTGGGAGGCAGTTCACATCAAAACAGCAGCTCTTGGAGGCTATTCTAACATCCTGCAAAGAAATTCAAGCAGAAACTCACAAGTTCAATGAATGCAAGAATTGTGAAGGTGATATTAAAGAAGGGGTCCTACATTAACATGTAACTTGCCCTGTTAAGATGTGTTTGATTGAAATAGCTTTTGATTTAAGTAAATATGACCTCCTAATGAATGACCATTTTCAGTTCTTTACAACCTATAAAATGTTTTGAAACTCTGTTGTGCAGAATAATTTGGAACAGTGCATTTTTTGTTTTTATTTTAAATAAAATACAGTTTTCATTGGGTGGTTTGTTCAATGAAATTCAACTCATACCCTGACGGTTGGTGAATAAAAAATTGTACAGACTGTTTTTTGCATCAACTAGGAAAAATAGTGTAAATTATAAGTTGCATAATAATTTGGAATGCGGTGCATGTGTCATGGTTGAAGGTAAGGTAGGAGGCAGGACGTTTCTCAATGGTGAAATATTAATTTAATTAAGTAAACAGGGATAAAAAACTTTCCTACAAACAGCTGCTACGCACTGCTCCCCAGGAGGGGAGGGGGATGTCAAACCCACTGCACAGGACACCCTGAGGTCAGCAAAGGTGGTATGGAGTCGTAGGTACGAGCAAGGACACAGAGACAGGAGGGTACCGTATAAACAATGGGCTTTATTTTGCCTCAATAAACAATGTTAGGAAAGTGAGGAGACTGTGGGTACCAAACTACAGAACTGAACAAAAATCCCCCACCCCCTTTCCTATCCAATCTCCAACACAAAACTAAAACTAACTGGCACACGCTCAAGACGCCCTACCCAAACTTACAGTAGGTGGCCCATACCAAGTCTATCTAGTGTGCATAAACACACTACGGGCAAGATGTACACTCCGGAGTAGCTCTAGTCTAACTCCTCACTCCCTGTGAACAAAAGAGAGGAACAAGGGATTAGTTACAAAATGTACAAACTAACATTCAAAACTAGCACTAACTACACATACACACAATAGGCCTACCACTCACTCTAACACCAAAACACAGCTCTCACTCTACAACTGATACATACAATACTACTAAACACAAATAAGGCAACCTCACACACAGCATCCATCTTACAACTAAATACAGACCAAACCAGAGAGGACCTCCACAGAGGCACCCTCACACCCAGAAGAGAGAGCTCATGCACAGACCAAACCTGAGACAGGCAGAGAGAGAAAAACATTCAAATGGCACATTTTATACAGAAGGGCATGATGGGAGATGAATGATAATTGCAGAATCCAGGTGTACGGGATAACGGGGGGGAAACAGAATTTCATAAAGCCTGGGTACACCAAATGACAGCAGACAATGACCAACAACAAGAGAACAAACCAAAGGGATTAAATAGCACACTAATGACATAACTAAAACCAGCTGGGAACAGTTAAAAATAAGGACATATAAGGACACATTAGGGAGAGACCAAAAACCTGGACTGGAAGACAGACTAAAAAACAAGACAAGGGACATTGTTACAGTATGTAGCTTATGTGTGATATCACATTAGAACGTATTACAACTGAAGTAATCCTAAAAGACTTTCATGTTTATATCATAATATATATTAATATTGTGGGCTAAATTACTTTACTTGAGAGACTTTGAGAAAAGCATTTTTGCTGAGTGAAATGATGCAGTGGTATACATTATGTGTCCAATACCACTGAACCCCTGTAGGCCAGTGTTTAACATTTCTATTTTAATTAAGGTAAGTTCTGTTTTGATCATTGCTTAAGAGAATCTGCTGCTTAATCCCAAATTAACCACTTCAACCTTCACTCCATCCTCGGCCCTCGAATTGCGTGTTCACAAAGCTGAGGGAGCAAAAATTATCAAGATTGTAAAGTCTAATTAGACTTATCCACTTCAAGCGAGTGAGCACCAATGCAGCTGCTGCTAAGTGTCTAAGGAAGTAGACTCCCATTATGCATCGGGTAATTTTTTTCACCACCCTGGGTGTAGTTGCCCTCTGAGCTCTGTCATCAACACATGACCATGGAGGGCACTCCGAGGGAGGGGGTGGGGTGTAGGTGTCGGTTTGGGATTCACGGACAGTCAAGGGGGAATTTATTTAAGCCTTAAGACTCAAGGGGGTGTGGAATATGGCTAATAAACAATATACAAAAACTTGTCTTAGCCACAATTCAACCAAGAATGCCAGGATAGGGCAATTAGCAATGGTATTGGCAATATTTCACACACCCAAATTTTGTGTATTTGCTGTTTTAAACTCACTCCCTCAATTCAAACATGAAAACACTGTCCTCATGTATGATTTCTCATTTAGGATTCGCAAGAATAGAGGTGCAAGAAATAATTTTATCTTTTGAAATAGATCATCATGCCATCAAGAATGAACAGAGAACAGGTTGGCAGAAAACCCCTTTTTTATAGCCTACTCATGCACCATCCTTTATAAAACAGAGCTAGTTAAAGTTATTTTATTATGTAAACCATGTCCCTGGTCTTAGGTTTAGTAATACTAAAAGCTAGAATACATAATTCTCTGCCAGCATGCTGAACATTATATTGTAATTCCTGACCAATTACAGGTATTTTTTCTCTCCATTTTGTACTTTGCTTTCACAGTGGTATTGGTCTTAAAAAGCAATTTGAGTGGCATTAAAAAAGTCTTAAATAGTCTTAATGTCATCTAATTTGCATCTCACTTATTTAAAATAAAAAGTAGCCTCTAAACCTAAAAACAGCTTCTAAAATTTACCAAGTAAATTTACCAAAATAATGGACGAACAGACGCCATACGTTCCTATGGAGAGCAAGTGAAGTCAATTAGAAGCACTTTTTCGGTGGTAGCCGGGCGTACTGCACAGTATCATGTAGATGTCGTGATGACGTGAGCAACAGGTCTGATTGTTGTAATTCTTCTCGTAGCTTTGGAAATCTGAATCATTCCAAATCTTGCCTCTTGCAGAAAAAAATGAGAGTGTGAGTAGGAGTTGTCCATGTGCCTAGGATAAGGAGCAACTTTTAGTAAGTATTCTGATAAATTTGTCATTTTGACTGTATGCCTCCATGTCCCCCTGATTTGCCTGCAAGCTTCTTCTTCTTCTTCTGTGGGGTTTAATGGCGAATCGCAACCAACCGATGGTGCATACACCGCCACCAACTGTACCGGAGTGTGAGGCCGGTCACAGCCCACCCAATTCATCACCACCCACCTCACCCCACCACACTATCAGATTAAAATACAGCCCACCACCCCCTACCCACGCCCACCCACCCACCTACCTAGCCCCCCCTACCTAACCTCCCCCGTCCCCTTCATTAACTCGTGAACCATCTCCCCCGTGACGTCAGTGACACCTATAAACGCCTTAGCAGCACCCACCACAACATCAATCCTCGCATTCCGTCCCTTAACCTGACCACACACATTCACCACACTACACAGAAACGCCAAAAACTCAACCCTACCCACCACCAACGAATCCTTACCCACCACACACTCATGCTTACACGTCTCAGTCAACACCACTCTGTGAACACCCACACCGTCCTCCAACACTGGGCCTACAACCCGCTCCTTCTCCACCTGCGCACCTATCCCAAGACCCCCCACTCTCCGCACTGCTTCCGCATACGTGACCTTATCCACCACCCTAATCCTCTGTGCCTCCGCTGCCCTCTTCTGAACCGCACACCCACCAAACGCAGCACTGTGCTCCCCACCACAAATACAACACCTCACCTTAGCCCCTACCCCACACTTGCCATACTCATGCTCACCCCCACACCTACCACACCTACCCCACCCTCTGCACACCGCAGCCACATGCCCCATACGCTGACAATTGAAACACCGCAGTGGCGGCGGCACATATTCCCTCACAAAAAAGCTAAGAAACCCTAAGTGCACCCTACTCGGCAGCGGCCCTCCAAACTCCAACAACACCGTGGGACTCACCTTCTCTAACCCCAGTGCCCTACTGCCCATCCGTCTCGCGTCCAACACCACCCCACCCGACACCACCTCTTTCAACTCCTCCATAGACAGGTCCTCCGGAACACCCGTGATCACCCCTCTCACCTTCACCGCACTACCAGGCACCATACACGTCACCCTACCCCCATTCAACACCTCTAACTTCAGCAACTTATCCCTCAGAGCCACACTACCCTCCACAATAAGAACCCTTCCACCACTCAAACACCTAGCATCAATCACCCTCCCAACCTTGTCCCTAATCGCCGCTGTGAGTGACACCGGGTGTAACATTTTACCTGTGGGGGCCGAAATCACCTTAAATCCCTGCTCCCCACCACCAAGCGCCGACCCATCACCCTCTCCCGAACTACTCCCATCTCCCTCTTTCTTCCATGCCCGCTTCTTCTTCCGCCGACCGCCCCGTGCCTCCTCAAACCCTACCACCATACTATCTGCACCCACACTTCCATCCGAGCTCCCCTCCATGCCGACCAAACCCCCGGACCAGCCGTCGCGACCCGCCACCAACCCGGTCTTCACGTTACGTTCCCTTTCCAATGCCAGTCGGTCGTACTCCCGAATCTCAGCCAGCTCCTGCACCAACTCCTCCGCAGTAGATCCCCACGAGGACGCCATGCCACCCGGAAGTCCCCTGCAAGCTTCTCCTGGGCTATATGGTAATTTATCTACTGTGCGACAGTAGATCACGTGATTATGACACAATAGTTACAATATTTTCACAAAAACGGATGCTACGGGGCCATAATGAGATACAAGGTAATGGAGCTTTTTATATATTGTCCTGTTTCATTAGAAATAAACAATGGACAAATACAGTCTTTAAATTTATTCACTCTCAAAATACTTGAATTTCTATAACTCATGACCCAGTTATTTTGTTACCTGTACGTTCTTGTTTGGTTTTTCTATGCTGCCCTCTGGTGGATTTTAGTATGTTTGCACTAATACCTAGATCAATCTCAGTCTATGTTGTGTATATAAAGTACTGTATGTTAGTATTGGTTCCATCTGTGTCTCATTTAGTGCCCTGCCATGCTCTATTTAGACCACAGTTTATTTCAGTTCCTTGCTGGGTCATTGAGTGTCTGTCCTGCTTGTATTCCTTGCTTGAATCTGCTGTTTGTATCTTGTGGGTAATATTCGGTATTCTATCCAGTATTGCTAGTTTATGTTCTTCTCTCTGTTAGTCATTCAAAAGAATTACCTTTGTTTGTTTTCTTTATAGTTCTCTCCAGTATAGGTGTGTTCCCTTAGTTTGTTTCCCTGCCTTGGTTTTTGTTTATTATTATCTCTCCCAATCTGCAAAGTCATTCTTCTGCAGCTACATTTTGTGTGTGACAGCCTTTTATTTGACAACTCTTCGTCTGTCTGCTCTATACCTGCCTTCTTATTGATGGTCGTCTGTACATTTGCTTTTTACGAGTTCTAGTCAGAAAGTTGCCTGTTTGATTCCCGAGCGGGCCAAATGTTGTGAGTTGCTCCTTGGATCCAGATTAACATTTAACATTTTAGTAATTTAGTAGAATGTCTTATCCAGAGCCAAGTTACGCCTACTATTGCAAGAGACAACACAGTTTCACTTAAAAAAATGGAAATTAGGATGTGTTGATTTTGATCATTAAATCTGTATGCATTTACAATGTTTTTATGAAGTATAAAAAAATCCTTACATCCAAACTTACTGACACAAGCTGACAGAATAATATCCATAAGTTTATCAACTGAAATATTTTGCTGACTGCTTCCTATTGCCAAAGTGAAAAGAGTATTAATGCACAGGGTTAAGGCTTTTAATTATCTATTTATTTCGGAGTCTGTGGAGTATGGAGGACAAAGTCTGCCAAAATAAGAAAAAAGTATATAAGTAAATAAATGCTCAAAAAATAATATTTCTGTTCATTTAATTGTATGCTTATTTATTTCTTGAGCATTTATTTATTTATTCATCTGCTTAAAGCATTGCTTATGTTGATTAATGAACCAATGTTATTTTTCTAGTGGACAAAATACACACCGATGGCCAGGACAGCCTTCTTCAAATAACACCTGCCCGGTTTTTGCAGTGGATAACAGGACAGGGCCACATTCCAATTATTCCCACAGAGAAAAGGGAATTTGCAGTTACACTGAAGTTTAAACGTGATTGCAATTCAGAATATGCGGATAGCCACACCATTTGTTACCCAGTTGTCTCTGCATGTGGTAAGACGACAACACTAACTGTGAAGCATATGGCAACCTATGATGCATTCAAAAAGGTTCTGACAGAGGCTTTTCATCTTGGCCAAGAATTTGCAAATGTGTAGTTTTTGGCATCAACTACCACTGAAATACGCCACATCAAACATTTGTAAATCCTGTAGGTCAGGGCTCACCAATCCTGTTCCTGGAGATCTACCATCCAGACTGTTTTCACTTTAACCCCAATTTAGCACACCTGATTCTACTAATTAGCTGGATGATGAGCTGAATGAAGCTACATTATTTGCAGTTGAAGTGACCCTAGATGGTGGTAGCTCTCTAGGACCAGGATTGGTGAGCCCTGTTGTAGGTTTATTATGCAGACCACAACAAGCTTCTGTAATATGAGATGATGATACTCATTAGTAACAAAGTACTTCTGAGATCTATAATTTGGCAGGATTGAAAAAAAACCTTTGAGAAAATACAAATGAGTGTAATATAATTGCAATTTCTAAATTTATTTTGTTCACGAAACAATAAAAATACTATGAAAGCTTTCATAAATTCTCTAACACTTAAACATATTTTGTCTTACAGCTTGTTTAGTTATGCTCTGTGAGCAAAAACATAATTTAGTACAGCCATGTAGATGTCTCTGCCGTAGGACTGAGAGGGTGCTGTTACATTGATGGCTGTCCTGAGGCTGGTCATATCTTCCTCACTCAGAGGGCATTCAACAGGAGGTACGACAACTCCACTGCTGGGTTCATCTGATTCCCTGACAGCTGGCCAGTCTTTCACGTCCTGTGTATCATAGAGAATGTTTTACGATTAAGTGCAGATTTGTTAAAAGCAATTATCATGAATTTGTCAAAATGGTC
Organism: Umbra pygmaea; assembly: GCA_016801145.1. Taxonomy (NCBI): domain Eukaryota; kingdom Metazoa; phylum Chordata; class Actinopteri; order Esociformes; family Umbridae; genus Umbra; species Umbra pygmaea. Next base: position 953 of record JACXGM010022022.1, on the reverse strand, counting down.
CAGTACCTCTGCTATGTCTGGAGCATCTACAGGATTTTGTAGTTGGCCCATTGCCCAAAGTTGATTTGGGGATAGATTTTGTTCTGTTCGTAGTGGGTGGTTGTCCCAACCATCTGTGAAAGTTTTAAGGTCCATCTGGAGGCGTGGTAAGAAGACATACTGGGCACAGAACATGTGGATGCTGTCTGAGGGATCTAGCACACCCTCTCTCTCAAGGGTGTGGAGAAGTCCAGAGTAAGTATTTGAAACATCCATCCAGACATCGCGCCACAACCGTTCTATTCTGTAAAAAACAGGTTTGAAAAGAGGAATGAATTTAAAATCACTTTAAAACATGTCCATCTGAAAATGTCACATTGAAATAATGTATTTAGAGGCAAATTTGTGTAAATTCTGGATACCCCTATCCTGACCCATTTGACAAGTGTGTGTGTGTGTGTGTGTGTGTGTGTGTGTGTGTGTGTGTGTGTGTGTGTGTGTGTGTGTGTATATATATATTACAGGAAATGCCACCTTTGGTTGTGCACACTCTTTCCTGACAGGAAACTTCCCCTGCCACAGCCACGAATGGTGAACATGCATCGAGCTATGTCCACATTTTCCACCCCTTGGTCTCCCCTCACTCTAAAGGGTGGCACATGCAGATAGTGAGAAAACAACATGACTATTGCTATATTACTACTATAGAGAAATATAGTTCATTTTAAGTAGGCTGTCTTTTCTTGGCAGAAATTTATTTTACCCAATGATGCACAAAATGTTAAAGGGGTGATAGAATGACTATATAGGCTATTTCACACTGTTTATTAATATCTCTGAATAGGGTCTGTAACTTGGTTTTACTAAAAATGGCCCTGGTGCTGTTCTATGCACCCTACTGCAACCCTGTTAAAATGCCACTGAATGAAACGATAGGTTTCCTCCATATATGGTATGCTCATGAATATTTAAAT
>JACXGM010022021.1:0-16944 GCA_016801145.1 Umbra pygmaea | reverse complement strand
CACACACACACACACACACACACACACACACACACACACACACACACGGCGGAGGGCCTAAATAATAACAGGAAACATTTTGTTTTAGAATGTTTCTTGAGGAAGATCTGACAGAAAGCTCTCGGGAGTTCATGGGCCCCAAAATAATAAATGACTCACAGAAACTGGGTTTCCAGAATTGGATCCAGCCGGGCGAAAATACCAGGTGACTGTGGCAGCCTTGCTGATCACTTCACTGGACCTGAAGGAACACTTGAGGATTCCCGTCGTGCCATTCTCAACTAGTACCTCAGTGGGAGCGTACAACTCAATGGCCACTGTTAGATTTGTACCTGTTGCCAATAAAAACAGTTTTGAATTATTAGGATTGGGGCTCTCTAGGTGCTCATTAACCAAAAACACACTATAGCTGCTAGGCTAAATTGTCTATGGCAGCACTATTCAACTCCAGTTCTAGAGCCCTACTGCAGAGAACACAGAGAATCACAGAATTCAGACAAACATGGAATTCAACAAAATTTTAAAATATCAGAGTGTGTGTGTGTGTGCATGCATATATGTATTTATTAGAAGATTTTCTCATAATATTCATGAGAATTACAACCACATTTCTCCTACTCTAAATAGTAGCAAATCTTGAATATAAACTGTGCTCCATGCATTTGTGTCTACCAAAAGATTACTTGCATTACATCTCTAACGAAACGTTCAAATTTTGATGTGCTTGACATAACATTTGGTTCTCTATATCACACACCTATTTCAATGCATCTGTGCTATACATTTAAGAAAATTTGGCTGAGGAAATGTGACTTTGATTGCATCTAGACTCTTCTATCGTTAAAGGTTTACCCCATGAGCAAAGTTGGTAACTTGCCTTTATTTTCATTTCTCTCAGACATGTTTAAAAAAAACTAATAAAATAACATGATATACTGTATGCACATTTCATGGAAAAATTTATCGTTAGTGTTGGGAAATACATATATGGAAAGTAAATGTAGCCTTTGGGCCAAAGCATGTGCAAATTGTATGTTACAGAAGCACTTTCTACATTTAGTTTAGGGTGTGGGTTTCAGAATGCAACTTTGTCCATAGTTGTTCGGTTGCACATGTAGTTGGTTTGTGAAGTCCTAGCTGATGTGCTCAACTGCTACATACACCGGTGGTTTCCAATCATGGGTACTACAACCCATGGTGGTATAGTAACCAAAAACGTTTAGGATACACTTGCCTAGGGTGTTTATATGGTGTGAGATGAAAAGCAAAATCACAACAACAAAAACACAATGGATACAAAGGAATTGGGTTTAAAACTAAAACAGATTTGATAGGGTCCTACTGTTCCACTCTGTTTCTTATTTCAACCCTCAAATCTGAGGCTTATTTCGACCTAGTACAGCAGATGGGTGCAGTTAATGAGAAGGTAGAACATCTGCAGGCTCTGGCCCTCGTAGGGTAAAGCGTGAAACAGACCTCATTCGTTTAGAGAAGTTGAACCAGTTGTGTCAAATCACACTAGTTGTGCCTTTATACTTCAATTTTTCCTGATAGCAGAAAACAAAACAGGAGTAGTGGGGGTGATTACCAAAACTTTAGGGGCTATCACTTTGTTAATGAGCATTCGCGGCTCCTTCAAAGATAAAGAGCGACACACCGATTTCTGACCAATCACAACACACTGTCTTCCATGTGACACCAAAGGCACCTTGAAAAACAATCGTGTGTGCAACATGGCGAAAACCCCTGTTCAACTCACAACACCTACTAAAACACACAAAAAGCGATGTTGCCTAGTGACAAAAGTATTGACTCATCTGACTTGCGGCTGGAGTTTTGATTACCTGTAAGAGTCCAAAACCCCTGATCTATGGTCCATGATATGGCTAGACTTCACAATGAGTAGGTTTAACACTGTACCACTTTCAAATTGTTAATCTTATCCCTAATTGTGCTAAGTAGCATATTCAGCAATTTTTCACAGTTCTTTTGCATAAACTAAACCATAACACATATTCTAGACTTTGCCACTTACTCAGGTAATTTGGTCAACTACAGTTCAGATCAAAACCGTAGAGTTCATCAGTTTAGGGCTGGGACCCAATCAGGGTAGGATTAGGATTACGTAGGATTACGTTTGTTTACAAGTCTATTGTGCTTGCCTATAAGAAAGCGAGGGTAGCTTCCTCTCTACATTCAGAACATTCTCAAACCCAACATCCCTACCTGGGCTTTTATATCATCCACTTCTGGGCTCTTGGCTGTCCCACACTTACGGGAAGGCAGCTGCTGAGTTTGCCCAATCAGGGTAGGATTAGGGCTGGGCGATATGGCTGAAAACTATCACAATATAAGTGTTTCATATCAGTCGTATGGGTGGAAAGGTACATGTATTCGTATTGAATAGAAATGGTATGGGCGTCACGGTTTGGTGCATGAATAAGTTAAACTCACGTGCAAATTAATAAATGTAACACGGAACTACCATTAAAGACTCAAGTTGTTTATGGACACCTAATCTGTAGCCCCGCCTTAGCTCTGAAGCTACGTAGCCGAGCTCCACCTGTGTATGCAGTTTTTTGTCAGATTGACGGTCCGGTGAGTGAGTCAGCACTAAGGACAAGTATTGAAGGCGACCCACAACAGGGTGTCTGCAGGTTTGAGGACATTAAATTTAAGACTTTTTAAGACTTTTTTAATGCCACTCTAAATGCTTTTTAAGACCAATACCGCAGTGAACGCACAATAAAATAACGAAAAATACCTGTGATTGGTCAAGAAATTAATTTTGCACACTGGCAGAGGATTATGTATTCTAGCTTGTAGTATTACTAAACAATCTTATTTGTGATCAATTAAAACATATTTAAGACCCGGGCCCAAAATTGTTGCAAAAACTCTGGTATATAAAGGACAGTGCATTAGTAGGCTATGAGCCAGAAAGTGTTCTGCAATAATGTATATTGTTGCACTTATATGGCGACTTGAGTAGTTAGCCAGTATACTGGGACTACCGCTGTGGTTGGTTCCCGTTCTCTGCTATGTTTTGCAACTCTTGGATGAAGAGTTGATGTTGACCGTGTATGTTAGTAAAGAAGAAACTCAAACGCAGTCTCTTGCGTTGGAATGTGTAGTCTGACTTTGAGGGTGACCAGCGCAATACTTAATTTGAATGTTTGGATTTGATTAGAAAGCAATGTATTTTAATTATATTTGCAAAAACGTTATTTATTTTCATTATATTAAGTAAAGGAACACTTCTAAATGTACCTTATTTTCGGCAGGGGTGAGGCACAAAACTGACTAATTGGTCAAGTCTAGGGCTGCAGCTATCGATTCTTTTTTTTTCTTTTCTAGCACTTGATCGATTAATCGGATACATTTTCTTGTGTGTTTTTAAACAACCAAAACAAATTAAATTATGTAACTGTTAAAATATCAAGCATTTGGCTTTTATTTTTTTTTAAAAAGGGTATTTATTCAAACTCCAACATTTGGCTACAAAACTAAGCCTATTTATTGCAATTTTTACCCATTTAGTGTTTATAAGTGCCATTGCCAACAATTATATAACAACACAGTTAAGTCAACTTACTGTAAAACATGTATAACATGTAAAACTATGATTACAAACTTAAATAGTAAAGGCCATTTGGCATTAGTTTTGTCTTCTTAAATACAACATTACAAAAAAGGATTGCACCTATTGCAAATTACCCACACGAGTGAGTGAGTGCCCAGTCAGACCAGTTGCTTCATTGCAGTTTGGTACGGCAGAAATACATACATTCATTTTCAATAGAACGCTGCATTTGGCTTGCATCACTTTTGAAAAATCAAACGGATGCTTTAAATTGCATGCGTTGGTGACACCTACACATAGTGTAGCTTTGAAAAGGGGAATGTTTTGTTGCAAATATGCATTTTCTTAAATAGAAAAGGAACAGCATTTAGTTTTTTACTTAGGCTAGTTGAAGTATATTAGCATGTTTTGTAGTATTGTAGCTATTTTTTGTTAATTGAAGATGTTCTATGCTTAATTACTTTGGTAGCTGATAAAAATGTCTTCCCTAAAAGTACAAGTGGATCTGAAGAAGCATTTGTTGCATTTGGCAGACGTGACATACAAACACGGTCTCGCAAAGACTGCAATACGATATTTATTTCTTCATCACATCCTGGTGTATACAGTGAATGCATGTTGAAATAATTGTTGCATGGCTACATAAAGGTTTAAGCATATGTGATGTATTGCCGCCCACAATTGGTCTGACTGGCACGTGAGAGAGACGAGGGTGCATGCATGTGTGTGCGTGTATGTGTGAAGGGGTTCTTTTTTTAGGCTATAATCTCTTGCAATTGAATGTGAATACGTTTACTACTTAAAAACATCAAAGCTAAACATCATATCTAGTTAAACCGCATCACGACATCGCTACAAATACAGAATGGGATTGTAGCGAGTAGTGTAATAAAATAGTGCAGTGTTAAATATAAACAGAGAATCCTGAGACTTGAGAAGGTGGGGAAAACAAGTTTGTGGTGAGGACGACGGTTTTGCATAATTTGCAGACGACATTGGTCAGACTTTTAAAAACCAAAAAATTGCCATACTGGCAAGCTGACTTTTCCCGTTATATCAACAATTTCCTCGCTCGCTGCAGTACAAATTTTCAACTTATCAATTTCAGTTACTGAAGAATCCAACACAACTTATGAGACAACAATACTGCGCAACAAAACTTGATACTTGATTGGCTGTTAGCATGTCACTCGCTACGTTGCTAGGTTAACAGAGGGCGAGTGCCTTTGTTCATGAAACCAAAATTGCTTCGCAACCTCTGGTTTCTTCCGACGAAGAAAAGTAAATTATAGAACGTTTTATCGAACCCATTTTTATTGATATTGATTACGCGTCTATCGCGAGACATATCGTTATCGCCCAGCCATGGGTAAGATTGCAGAATTTATGCCCAGTTTCATAAAATATAAATGAAATCTTTGGAAAAAGAAGCCTAAAGAGAAAAAAGGATTTTACCTGCGTCATTCCTGGGCCTGGAGAGCCAACATTCTGTAGGTTTTTATTCCAAACCTAATTTAGCACAGGTGTTGGTAATCATTGCTAGGATGAAAATGGTGGTTCTCCAGGCCCAGGAATGAGTATCCCTGCCCTATAATGTACCAGGTCAAAAAAGAATATGAAGAAATGCAGTGCATGACAAATACTGATGATCAAAAGGCAAATGTAAAACAGCTAGACACTATGCCTACCAGCCTTTAAACCCAAGAAAATAAAAATGTATACCAAATTCATTAGAAGCTATATGATGTTGAAAGTGCAGAAGTATTGCATGTAATTTAACTTTAAAGCTAGATTGCGGGACATTTACATATAAACTAACATTTGTTACATTCAAGCCCTTGCCAAACCAGTTCACTCAATGATGATTAAGCCTATTGCCACCAGGTCAATCTCTCGTTATTTGGCTGTACACTAGGTTTTTAAATCTGATGTCTGTGGCAAATCTTCCGCGCTGGTGCACCAGTAGTGATGCGGTTTACGTCAACCAGCAATGATTGGTTTACCAGAGCTGAAGAGGGAAGCAGCTGTTGCAAGGGAAGGAGTAGGCTAACATTACAGCAAATAGGAGTATGGCGGAGCCTACTGCGGAAAAACCCAAGAACCGTCTAAGACTAAATGTCTGATGCTCCAGATGAAAAAGTAACTCAGCGTTCAGACCTAGGATTACTGTGCTTACACTGTTTGCGATGAGGGCGATGGCTCAAATCACTTCAATGAAGGAAAGCGTGGCGAGCAAGTGGCACGCTGGACGATGCATGGATGGTGTGTGGGGTGAAAAATAAGTTCAGATTTCACAACTTTGTGCAAATTTCCCATGACAATCATGTTGGACCAACCAATCACATGACTGTGTAGTTGGGTGTGTCGTCCTCCATTCAAACAGATATCTTTGGTTCCGTTACTGTGTCAACCAGCCCGCCCACCACCACTCCCACAAGCTTAGCACTGTGGGAGAATCTTACGGCAATAGGCAAATTGTACGTCTAACAGTATGTTCGCAAAATACTTGCCTCACTTGTGGGAGTGGTGGTGGGTGTGTTGGTTGACACAATGGAACCAATGTTATCTTTTTGAATGGAGGACAATATACCCACCTACACAAAGTCCTGTGATTGGTCTGACCCAACACGATTATTGCAGGAAATTTTCATAACGTTGGGAAATCTGAACTTTTCATTGGCCCCACATGCATCACACTCAAGCCACTCTCTCCACACGTTCCTTAATTGAAATGAATTGAGCCATCTAGGGCTGACCACATTCAGTCGACTGGTCGATTGTTTGGTCGATATGCTCTTGGTTAGCTAAGATTCTTTTTAATCAAGCAGCCGTATGGCTGTGTGACAGCTGCGGTTGGTGGATCTTAATTGGGTAGGGCGGGCTCATTTTACGCTCGGGACCGGAGCAAATAAAATGGTGCACAACGCACAAAACCCAGTGCGACACACCCAAACCAGTGTGCAATATCGCTCTGTTTCTCCCAGTCTGGACAGAAATATGAGCCCATGCTAGGGCTGTAACGATATGCAAATCGCGATCCAATATGCACCCCAGAGCGCGTTCGACTGGCAACAGTATAGAATGCCGGCAACACAAACTCTGATATTTCATTTACAAAATAATAGCGCTCCTCATTCATTATAATAATCATTGTTTGTTCATTTCATAGATAGGTAGTGGGTCCATGTTCATGTGTTGCTGGGTCAGTGACAAATAAGGGTTGGTATGATGTCCAAATCAAAAATATGCTTTGAACTTGTTAAAACAACATCTTAGATGTTTGTTTAGATGTATAGTTTATTTCTGTTGGTGTCATAATATTTTATATGACATTTCTACCATTTTTAACCAACTAAATAATCACAGTCCCATTAAATTGTCAAATGGTGTAACCACAAAAGCACAACAATTATTAAATAATTCACCCTCCTAGAAGTTATGCAAGTGTACTGATGAAAATAAGTTATTTATTATGAAATATCATGTTGAATTATATTTAAAATATTTAAATTTTTAACTTAGATAACATGGGTTTTTGTTGTACTGAGCAAGTCACTATGCCGTAGACATGAATGTTTTCTCTCTATTCAGTTGGTTTAAAATAATTTTACATCTCATTTTTACAGTGTAGTAGATTGCTAAAATCATATTCATAGTACATTTTTTGTGCAATTTCAGATTTTTTGGAGAAACATTGGTTACACCAATTGACATTTATCGGTTACACCAACTGACCATACAATCTTTACCAAGAATCACAAGCAATTGACACATAAAATTGATTGAAAAGTCATAAAGTAAAATTATTTTGGCATATTTTGCTTTGCCCTGTGTTGATGGGGAGATAAATAATTAATTTCTATAGTTTAAAATGCTATCATGAGTCAGAAGTTTAAAATCACAATGTGGCAAATTTTGCCGCATCTACATGCACATATATATGTTGAATTACTCATGTAAATTCAACATGTAGGATATATTACACTAACAAAATAAGTAAATAAATATTATTTGGATTGCATTAAGAAATAAATATTATAAACTGATACATTATCTTTGTGGAACAATTGAACATTTGAACAGCACACAGCAGCTCATTCGAGGGAAGAAGACAGTCAGGCATAATCTTAAACATATATTTTTTAATACCAATTTTTTTTCAAAATGGCTCCAAAAAGAGAGGTTACACCAGACATTTGACTTGGCAGACATGATTCCCCATGTTAATGGAAATATTCAGAAATGCCATGTTTCTCTATTATTATTTGGTATTAAAAAATACTTGTTTAAGATTATGCCAATGTATTTCAGAGGCTGTTTAGAACATCATTACACATTTTTTCAACAACTTCTATTCTTGGTGCTACATTTTTATGGTTACACCATTTAGACAATGTTGCCCTTATTCTCTCAATATCATTTTAAAACTTAATAAAATCAGGCATTTCAAGACAGGGGCCCAAAGAAACAGATATTTTAAAGTAAATTATAGCGTTGTTATGAAATTTTCTCATTTTTAAAGTTATTCAAACCTCAGGGACAGAAAAAAATGAGCGGCACGTCTTTCACCCTGCTACAATTAGTCTATTTTGGGTAACAACCTCTAGTGAATGATTTTCAAATGTAAAAAAAATTAAGATCCACAGACCGCGGCTGCTGTATGAGATCTGATTCCTGCCTGTGTCACTTAAATACACCATTGCTGAAAGAAAAAAAATGTGCTACAGAATTGTATATTATGTAAGACAAACAGTGCAACACTAATAAAAATATTTTTTTAACAAAGGTGTTTTCAAAATGATATTCAATAAGGCCTAGCATATACAGTCAGCTTAAATTCCCTTTCATTACTTGCATAGTTTTTTTTCATACTACTCATGTGAACACAAAATTGTAGCAGTTGTTAGATTCACTATAACCTGTCCTGAACTTAAAATGTACTGTTGGTGTTACTAGAACTTTATAAAAAATGCATAATAAATCCAAAGTATGGAAGCACTTCATCACAGTAACGGGTGAATCGAAACAAGTTGAACGCAAACTCTACCAACAATGGTTTTCATAACATTGTTCAATGTTAAATATGATGTAGCCTGCCACTTCAAAACAGCTTATGTAGGTGCAAGCTAACACACGCTGCTTTAAATAATCTACTTGTTAACATCTGCACTAAATTAAATATTTAGGCTACTGTATGTCAGCTTTGGGTGTACTACGTGTGAGTGATCTAATCACAAAAAAACATTATTGTTATAACCAAAGAGACAAAGCAAAACAGGTTTATTCCCTACATTTAAGTTTACAATTGGATGAATCTAGGTTAAAAATCACATTGAATGTCCAGTGAAGACAGTTCCCCATTCGTCTGCCAGGTAATAGGTGCATTTTTCCACGGTCAATGTCGTCTGTGGTTCTGAAAAACTGAACTGCCAACTCTTTTGAGTGTTTGTCATACAACCGAAAGCCATAGCCACGCCCTAAACGCCCCCTTCGCCGATTTTAAAATTAATGACACCATGATACAAAAAATAAACATCATGATAAATTGCAGAAGGCTTCAATCTAGCGAATGAGAATTCATTATGAAAAAGTTTACTGAGGTAATAATCAAGTGAGACGTGTCTCTCATTCTCAAACTATTACAGAAACCGAGCTCTTTTGCAACCAGACATATCGCCCCCAGCTGGAATTCAGATAGAATGCAGGTTTAAGGCACTTCCTCATTTGTGTCAATTGGCCAAACTGGATGCTCACCCTGTGGATGTACCCTATCTTTCTGCACGTCTCATGGCAACTTCGCATCACCAGGTATCCCACACTGCCCCGCAAGCACTAACACGTGACCCAATTGAAAATTAATGCGAGGCGAAATTGTCTTCGAAATGCCTAGTTGACAGGGCCCGATAAAGCAATCTATGCGTAAGCATACATAGGGCTGGGCGATGTGGCTAAAAAATGATATCACAATATAAAATAGATATTTTTTAAATATATATATAGGACCTGCTGTGACTTCATTAAATCAAGTCTGCTGTATAAACAAATAAAAACAATACATACAAAAATTATTGATTGACCTGGTTATATTTCTGTTTTTGTAGTTTCAGGTAAAACTGAACTACAAGCAATATGTAATCCTCCCCATTTGTTGGATGTTTCTTTGTTTCAGAACAAAACCAGCTGTTATCGCGATGTCGATATGGGATATTCTTCTCGATATTATTTTTAAAAACTCAATAACGATAAATATTGAAATATCGCCCAGCCCTAGGCATACATCATAAACTCGCATGGACAGTGTTTGTGTAATTACTCTCACTGCCCGAAGGGGGAGACAAAGGTTCCGCACTACAGCTTTAACTTAAAAAGTACATTAACTAGGTAGAAAAGTGAAATTTGTAACTTGTTCACAGACTATGAATTCATCATATTTAGACAATTATTTTACTATGGCAGACAACACATTCATAACTGTTGAAGTTAAAAGGTATTTTCTCAACAACGCTTCACTCAATGTGCGCCAGCGTACTTAGGGACCGTTCGGTATTTATGGAATGGAGCACCGGAGGAAAATAGGGGAGGGTCATTTATTTTTATTCTTTATTGACGGGAGCGTCACTCAACATTTTTTAGTCTAGGTGGGGGGTCACCCAACTTTTTTATTCATTAAAACAACAACATTTCAAAGTGGCTTGTTTGGTGCATATTTTCCATGTAGGTCTCAGTCTCGGCCCCCCATCACTAGCAGATCGGTCTGACCCAACAAAAACTTGCACCATCCCCCACCCAAATTGACACTCGTCTGAGAATTTGAGTTTTGGATAATGTTCAGCTTCGGCAGCTTTACCTATATGCTAAAATATACAATGACTGAGGAAGCCTAGTGACGAGTCCATAGCAACCAGTAAATGTGTTAAATTTGTTATTACCAGACACGTTCACAGATAGACCTCAGGGGGAGCCCCTTCCCCTTTCCCTCAGACTCAAAAGTGCCCTCTTGGCTGGTGTTATATTTTTTTATACTTTAATACTATAAGATTGTATACCAGTCGCATTCTCTAAAATGTAATTTTCGTTTATTTATGGGACTTCCTCCAAACCCTCTAAGAAATGGTTGGTTCCAACTTTACCTGCAGTCCAGGGAAGATGAAAACGCTTCTCACATGGTGAGTTGACTAATCAGTACTCAGCAATGCTTGTATTTTAGATAAAAGTTTCCTGCTAGCTGGCCTATTTATATTGTTCAACTTTTAAATGAGTAGCAAGAAATTTGTGTTAAATACAATATATAATTCACTGGACAGGAGAACTTAGTTTGCAACACACAGAAGCATGCCGTGTACTGCACATCACGCTGAAAACGAACAACGAACGGTGGGCTTTTCTCAGCTGATCTGGGTAGCTATCTTCATTAACTGGCTCTACTGAGCTCAATATTAAAAGTTGATACACAAGTTCTACACCGTTTTAAAGCTGAAGTTCCCCTAAACATAGCAATTCAAAACTTATGTTTTGTGGTGAATTTGATGAAATATTAAGGTGCAAGTTACACAGGATTGCTGTCCAACAGTCAATCCATCGTTTTTTCCAGAATTTGATTATTCCATGTGCTATAAATTTATGTTTAGTTGTCAGTATAATGTGCACATTAATCAACACTGTCTTTGTCTATCCTCTGCAGAAATTGCTGCAAGCCAGTCAGAAGCAGGCACAGTAGTGCAGAAGGACAGAGTCTTTATGAACTGTAACTCAGTAACTACTTTGAAATTGCTTTCCTAGTTTTGTTCAGTATAGTTTTGTGCAAAATAGCTTGGCATAGGCATTCAATTAATAAGACACAATGTCAAAAAACTATCTGGTATTGGAAGACGATGACTGCAGGCCACTGATCATATCTTAATAATAACATACAGTAATACTATTAATATGAATATATTTAAGATGGGTGCCCAGACATACATAGGGTTGGTAAATGCTTTCAAGTCTGACTACCGAACCACTGAGCAATCTGAACCTGTGTCACTTTTCGGTCTCAATGTTTAATTGTTCTATTTCATGTGAATACTAGTTTACTAGAGGAGTAACTTAGTATTTGACGTAATGCAGTAATGCAGGAAGTGTGTATTTAATTTCCATGCTTATTGTGTTTCCACAAAAATGTTAGTGAGTAAATCTACTGAAATGGCTACCATCTTGGTGGAGTGTGATGTGTAAGATGAGAAAGCAGAGGTTAAGTCATGATTGTAAAAATCAGTGGCTATCTGTACTGTACATCTTTGTCAAGCTCAAACCAGTACAGAAGGCATCAATACATTGTTGGGGAGGGTCATGCCTATTTTTCCAATCATTTTGGACGGTCATAGAAAATTGTATTGCTGGCGAAGGGAGGGTCAGGTCTATTTTGACTGAAGATCCCAAAACTCCTCCGGTAGCCACATAAATAAATAAAGAACAGTCCCTTAGAGCAATGATTTGGTTTAGTGTAGCTAGGCTAACTAGCGAGCTAATAAACTAACGTTAAGCTAAACAGACCCAATGCATTAGGCATGTACTGTAGCCAACTAACGAAATATAGCTAACTGTTTAACATCTGCATCCCACAATGCGTTATATTGATTGTAAATAACACCTATTGTCACGCACTTACAAATTCACGTACTAACAAATGCTATTACTACCATGTGTTTACCTAACTAGCCACCTTAATATGTTTGGCTAGCTAGCTAGCTATGCAATGTTTATTTTTCTAGCAGCAAGCTAGATACACACATAAATAGCTATTGGTATGCAAACTCCGTGCTGTACTGGCTAACTCGATAGCTATGCTAGGTTTAAATTATATATGAGATTTACGGGTTCTTTAAAAATATCACCAATACTTACAGAAAATAAGACATAGCGTTATTCCACATAGTAAAACACAACTGCGTGACGGCCTTGTCCGTCTTAGCTCCATAACTTAGAATTTATCAATATTTCCCCTCCTTATCCAACGTTACCCAGCGTCCAGACTCTCACTACACCTTCACTTCCCGTGACGTTTTTTCGGGATTCACGCGGGTCACGGGAATCCGGCTGGATGGGAAACAACATCACGGGACTGGGACCAATGACAGTATTGGGGACGGGACAGGAAAAAATGTCACCCTGAGTGTGCGGGACTTGGAATCCAAATAACACTATGATACCCAACTTTATACACAAATATAAACCTTTATATAACTAAACTATATGTTTTCATTATTTTGAACTCAATTTTAGTTGCCCTGTATCTTTATGCTCTCCTGTTTGCTTTGGTGTGGCCGGTTATGTGAATGACGTGCTCCACACACATATAACTGTTGGTGGCTTTAATGCACCAAGTTGATATGCCAAAGCCAACCACCAATAATATAACAGAAATCTTCCCACATACATTTTGTTGCCGCAAAAATCACAATCAAAATGGAGTCAGACAGACATGAATGTGTGTGCATTGGTTAAACTGGCTTTCAGTTCAATAAAATAACATGAACTAAATTTTGAATTTTTATTTAACTGAGGTGGGTATGCCGTCATCTGTACCATATTTTTTTACTGTAACTGACAGATTCCGGTAAAAAACAACAACATGGGAGTGGGAGGGAATGGGAGTATTTCTTCTGGGATTGGGACAGGATTTATGCCCAGTTTTTTGTGGGATTAGGATGGGACAGGATTTTTTTGTGGAAGTGGGACCAAGGGGCTAGTCTTAGACCCGGAAGATGAAGTGGGTGGATTCTGATGCTACCTGGCTATCACCTCATGTTAGCATTCCATTATTTCCATTCATTTTAGGGGTCACTTTGACAGCAAAAAAATTCACATCCGAAGCGTTTAAAGACTCTATTTGTCCATTGTTTATTTCTAAAGAAACAGGACAATGTATAAAAAGCCCCATTACCTTGTATCTCACATTATGGCCCCGTAGCAGCCGTTTTTGTAAAAATATGCTAACTATTGTGTCATAACCCCGTAACTTACTGTCACACAGTAGAGATATTACCATAAAGCCCAGGAGAAGCTTTAGTTTAGTTTAGTTTAACCGTTATTTTACCGGGCAAGTTGACTGAGAACACTTTCTCATTTGCAGCAACGGCCTGGGGGAAGGGAGAGTGAGCGGGGAATGAATAGGCGAGGATTAGGTTGCCATGATGGTATGAGGGCCAGATTGGAAATTAGTCCAGGACACCGGGGTTATTCTTACAAATAGTGCCATGTGATCTTTAGTGACCACAGAGAGTCAGGACACCCCTTTTAACGTCTCATCCGAAAGACGGCACCCTACACAGGGCAGATGTCCCCATCACTGCCCTGGGGCATTGGGAATTAACTTTAGACCAGAGGGAAGAGTGCCCCCTACTGGCCCTCCAACACCACTTCCAGCAGCACTGGTCTCCCATCCAGGGACTAACCAGGCCCGACCCTGCTTAGCTTTATAAGCAAAACAGCAGTGCAATACAGGGATCTATGCTGCTGGCTCACAGGTGATTTGGGAGGGACATGGATTAAAATACCTTATCAGAATACTTTTTTTTTAAACTTTATTTATTCAGGGAAAACAGGCTGAGACCTAGGTCTCTTTTTAGGCTGTTGCTCCTGCTCCTATGCTCATGGACAACTCCTACTCACGCTCTCCTTTCTCAGCAAGAGGCAAGATTCGTAATGATTCAGATTTCTCTTGGCAAACCTACGAGATGTATTACAACGTTCAGACTTGTTGCTCATATCACATCTACAACATCACGCTCAGCTTGAGTCTGCTCAGTATGCTCGGCTATCACCGAAAAAGTGCTTCTAATTGGCTTCACTTTTTCTCTATAGGAATGAATGCTGTCAGTTTGTCCATCCAAATACTGTCATTGAGTGGGACGGGAGAGGTTTGAAAATCCACTCCTGTGTCACCCTCTACTTCCCGTCAGTAACAGGAAAAAGAACCAGTGATTTTTGCATGTCCTGGTGCCCTGCTGAGTGGCATTTGCATTAATTTACAACAGTCCATTGGTTCGTAAATCTCCATATAATTAAATCTCACTATAATTAATTTAATTACACCTTTGCCAATATATTGCCTTTTGTAAACATTCCAAACCTTTATTTAAGGTTCCAAACATTCCAAACCTTTCTTCAAATGCTGTTCAATTTTTATGTAATTCAGAAGACAATTTATTTCATATAAAATTGTCAAAACCTTAATGGGTGTCTCTGAATGGTTCTCTGCTTCACAATTCCTTGACTTCCCACCAAAATGTATGAATTATGGGGTAATTATCAAACTACGTATTTGTGTACCAGTCTCATATAACAGTTCCAAAACATGTTACCTTGTCTTTAATTAGGATAGATTTACCTCCATTAAAAAATAGATATTGAGAGGAAATAAGAATGACTTGCTGATATTTATTTTTAAGACTGATACTGCAGAAAACACTTCACTACAAATAAAACTGCTTTAAATGCAACTGTTTTAACAAACTTGTCCGTCTCTTAGAAATACAGTTGTGGTCAAAAGTTCTGAGATTGAAACAGGTATTGGTCTCCACAAATTTTGCTGCTTCAGGGTTCTGAGATCTTTTTGTCAGTAGTTACAATAGTATACAGAAGTATAATTACAAGCATTACATAAGTGTCAAAGGCTTTTATTGACAATTATATTAATTTTATGCAAACAGCCAATGTTTGCAGTGTTGACCATTCTTTTTCAAGAGTTCTGCATTCTGCCTTGGCATGATCAATGCTTAAAGTTTGTCAGAATTTGTGGGTTTTTGTTTGTCCTCTCCCCTCTTGAAGTTCTCAATGGAATTAAGGTCTGGGGAGTGTCCTGGCCATGGACCCAACATTTTGATGTTTTGTTCCTCAAGCCAATTATCAATTTGCCTTATGGCAAGGTGCTCCATCATGCTGTAAAAGGCATTGGTCATCACCAAAGTGTTCTTGGATGGTTGGCAGAAGTTGGTCTTGGAGGATGTGTTGGTACAATTCTTTATTCATTGCTGTGTTCTTAGGCAAATTTGTGAGTGAGCCCACGCCTTTGGCTGAGAAGCAAAGCCACACATTAATGGTCTCATGATGCTTTACTGTTGGCATGAAACAGCACTGATGGTAATGCTCACCTTCTATGGACAAGGTGTTTTCCAGATGGCCTAAACAATGAGAAAGGGTATTGATCATAAAAAATTACTCTAACCCAGTCCTCAGCAGTCCAATCCCTGAACCTTTTGCAGAATATCAGTCTGTCCCTGATGTTTTTCCTGGAGAGAAGTGGCTTCTTTTCTGCCCTTCTTGACACCAGACCTTCCTCCAAAAGTCTTCACCTCACTGTGCATGCAGATGCACTCACACCTGCCTGCAGCCATGCTGAACCTTCTTTGGCGCCCTGACACCTTTTTCACGACAATTGAATCTCTCTCCATGAAGTTCCAGATGAGCCGATAAATGGTTGATTTAGGTGCAAAGCTTTGCCTATGAAGCCCTTTTTGTGCAAAGCAATGATGACGGCACATGTTTCCTTGCAGGTAACCATGTTTGACAGAGGAAGAACAATGATTTCAAGCACCACCCTCCTTTCAAAGCTTCCAGTCTGTTATTCTAACTCAATCAGCATGACAGAGTGATCTCCAGCCTTGTCCTTGTCAACACTCTCACCTGTGTTAACGAGACAATTACTGACATGATGGCAGCTGGTCCTTTTGTGGCAGGGCTGAAATGCAGTGGAAATGTTTTTTGGGATCAAGTTCATTTCCATGGCAAAGACGGACTTGGCAGATCGTTGCAATTTTACTGATTACTCTTAATTGCATTCTGGAGTAATTGCAAATTGCCATCATCAACACTGAGGCAGCAGACATTGAAAATTCATATTTGTCTTTCTCAAAACCTTTGACAACAACTGTACAGTGCTGTCATCAGCTAGTTGACATTAATTAATATCTGAGTGTTGTAATACTTTGCAATATTCCCTTGATATTATAATTGTAACTGCATTGCTGAGCTGTGACACAAAGTTTCACTGTATATGCAATTACATTTGCATCTCCTGGATACGTGACGAATTAATTAAACTTGAACTTGATATGAAGAGCAATAATTTGAATAACCAATAAAAATGGACATATAGGAAAACCTGCCAAATGTCACGACCAATTGTAATATCCCGTCGCAATGCAGCTTCATTCGTCAGCTCCACTGCCGATGCACAAGATCCTAGCACACATGAAGGCAGCACACTCCGAAGGTCCCAATCACAGGAATTCTGAACACCTGCTCATACCCAGTTCTGTATATATACCAGAGTGTGTTTGTTCCTCATTGCGAGGTATTGTTCTTATTTGACTACTAAGCAA
>JACXGM010022020.1:0-16962 GCA_016801145.1 Umbra pygmaea | reverse complement strand
ATATGAATACACACTTGGTCTGCAACACACCCCTAACACACGTACTGTACACCCATGCCAATATGAATACACACTTGGTCTGCAACACACCCCTAACACACGTACTGTACACCCATGCCAATATGAATACACACTTTGTCTGCAACACACCCCTAACACACGTAATGTACAACCATGCCTATATGAATACACACTTGGTCTGCAACACACCCCTAACACACGTAATGTACACCCATGCCTATATGAATACACACTTTGTCTGCAACACACCCCTAACACACGTAATGTACAACCATGCCTATATGAATACACACTTGGTCTGCAACACACCCCTAACACACGTAATGTACACCCATGCCAATATGAATACACACTTTGTCTGCAACACACCCCTAACACACGTACTGTACAAGGTTTGCTCTCTTTCCTCAGTGCCTCTCCACTCAGGTCTTGTAATGCATGTTGTACCCTAAAAATGTCTGATTTACATTATCACAAATGTAATGGCAACCGAACAGCCATGCTGTGGGTGCACTTACAAATTAGGAAGGAGCCTCACCTATTGAAAACCAAAGTAGACCAAGTGATCGAAACACAGCCATATTGTATAGCTATAATTCTATTTTTTGGGGGATATTTTCTTTATTCGTGTTGGCCTAGATATCACTGTCTCACATAAGAGCCAGTATATGAAGCCCTAATGTTCTGCCTTCTAGCTGTCCATGTCTTTATGTTCACACTGTGGATCACAAAGCACAAACAATGTTAGGTTCACCGCATGGCTGAATAAAAAAACGGGCTTCACTCACTCTCTATAGTGTCCTTGTGTAGCATTTTGCTAAGTATCCCTGCCGTTCATTAGCCTACAGCCCAGTTACTGTAGCCTGACTCACTAGGCCAGCTAAAGGGCCCTGAGGCTGGAGAAGGCCACACTCAAAAACATGGCATTCCTGCTTTCATCAACCCTGGCCTTGTGGCCTAGTAACAAGCGTGACACATCCCCAAGTTGAGGAGCTTCATGAGAGCTGACAGCCATGTTGCAATTAGAGAGTATTGTTATTCAAGCACTACTATTAGGGTTTATTTGTGTAAATTTAAGTTATTGCAAGTCCAATGAGCCACTATTGTACATAGAAGACTGAACGTTGCAGGGACATTGTGTTTGAGTCCAGGGTATCCCTCGGGGGTGGGGGGGCATTAAGTCCATTAAGAGTGTTTAGTAGGAAAGTGTCCTGCAAATAAAAGGGCCGTTGTAGTGACCTCTTATCAACAGATTTGACCTCTTGGAATAACAGCTAATTGACTGACAGGTTAAAGTTTTTAAACTTGCTTTAATACAATTATCAGTTTTCCAACATTTATTGAATGTTTACCTCTTGAAGTCAACGTACGAGGATCTCAACAGCTTGTCTCAAATAGATTCATTACAGAACGTTTAAGATGTACACAAGAAAGGATTGGAAAATCATTACACAAAGCAAATAAAAACAAGCACAGCTAGGATTTATAATCCTGAACTCCCCTGTGAGGACATTTCCATTGACTCAGTGTCAGTGATTATGTCCAGATGTAGAACTGATGCACTACAGTAACCACTCAAACGGAAGCATGCCTGGCGGCCAGAAGCGATGGAATAAAGACAGCGTGGTGGATAAGTAGGAAGATGATTGGATTATGAGCCTGTCAATCTATACAGATGGAGAGAATATGAGATTACATCAAAGTTACGCCCATTAATGTTGTCCCTGTGACCTGCCGTTAGAGAACCTGTGCTGTCCTGCTTCTAGGAAGGTAGAAACACACAAGCTGCAGCCTCATGATTTTATTAACACTCATACTATGTATGGACTCTAAACCATTTCTTATTATATATAACTTGAGAAAACAAATATAAATGCAACATGTTCCAATTTGAAAGATTTTACAGAGCTAACATTTCAAAAGGAAATCGGTCAAGTGTAATATATTAATTAGGTGCTAATCTGTGGATTTCCCATGAGAGAAACGTCTTGAGACCTTTACTTCAGATCGTGAAAAGTATGAAATTCCATATAGGACACTATTTTAGTGAGTAAGAGAATTGAAAGCATACTGCATTGGTACGTGGAGGTTAAGCCGGCGTTCCTCCCTTTGTTAGACCAATAATCATTTTGAAGCCTTTAAGATGTTGATTTCTCAACGCTATTTAGGACTGGTTGTGTAATATGTCGTTTATAGTTGAATCATGTACATTCCTCAGTTTGGAAACAAGTGATTTTGCTGTTTTGATAGTAAACCATTTTCAGGGGACCATTTTCACTTAACATCAGCACTTTTATAACCATTGGTCAACATTCAGGGTATGCATTAGCATAGCGCCTTATATTCCACTGTGGTTTGTTTCTAAAGCTAAGCAGGGTTTGGCCTGGTTAGTCCCTGGATGGGAGACCAATGCTGCTGGAAGTGGTGTTGGAGGGCCAGTAGGGGGCACTCTTTCCTCTGGTCTAAAGATAATTCCAAATGCACCAGGGCAGTGAAGGGACATCTGCCCGTTGTAGGGTGCCAAGATGTTAAACAGGTGAGCTGAGTCTCTGTGCTCACTAAAGATCTCATGGCACTTATCATAAGAGTAGCTGTGTTAACCCCGGTGTCATAGTCAAATTTCCAATCTGGCCCTCATTCCGTCATGACAACCTAATCATCCCCAGCTTTCCATTGGCTCATTCATCCCCCAACTTCTCCCCAGGCCGTTGCTGCAAATTAGTATTTGTTCTCAGTCACCATGACTGGTAAAGTTAAACTAAATTGGCAATTGACATCATTACATTGGATGTTCAGTACATTGGGTTGGGCCAGAGCCGAAACGCAAATACCAATTTGAAAGTTGTTTACATGATTTACAGTAGATGATTGGTTAGAGATTAACAAATTCTGGATGGCTTTGATTTGTACTCATCCCTTCTTTTGAATCACTCAAACAACTTCAGTGAAGGCATTTGAGAGTGGGGTAGAATCAGTTTGAGTCCTCAGGCAAGCTTTGGGTGCCGTTAAGCCCTGCCTGAAAAAGCTTTTTTTAAGGAAAAATAATTGAGTTTGCATGCCTCTGTTTTTTTTACTTTAGTTGGGTCGCTTTAGATGAGTTGACCCAGGATCCCCGGGGCCTCAGGCCAGATTACAACGATTAGAAAGTGGGGGATTGGCTTGAGTGACAGTCAAACATTGGGACAAGACGAGGCTCCAGCGGGGAAGACAGGATGCTGGCAGGGAGTCTGATGGCCATGGAAATAAGTAGACCAGTCAGAGGCAAAAAATTGGGCAAATGGAGTAATAAAATGGGGGTATGGATAGAGAGAGGGATAGAAGAGTTGTTGATAAAGAGAGGCCTTTTGGCAGTGGATGTAAACTTGGTTGTGGCTGCTAGGCTTCAGGTGCCAAGTCTCCACAGACGTTTGTTCAGAGAACATCCTGTGTGTCCTTGTGTAGTGCAGCTTTATTCACTACCAGAGTGATTTCAAATATTGAATCAAATATTGTTTTCTTAAAATACAC
Source organism: Umbra pygmaea (assembly GCA_016801145.1). Taxonomy (NCBI): domain Eukaryota; kingdom Metazoa; phylum Chordata; class Actinopteri; order Esociformes; family Umbridae; genus Umbra; species Umbra pygmaea. The sequence continues at coordinate 13,434 of JACXGM010022020.1, read as the reverse complement.
ATTTTGTCTTTGCTTTCTTTCTCAGTGTACCTTTCAGTCATCTTATTTCAGTCAATTAAATTGTCAGGGAGCAGTTTACTATTGATTTATTTCAGATTTGTACCAAGTCAAAATAAGTTCCAGATTAGAGTGTTGCAATAAAAACTGAGTGGAACTGGCTTCAAGAAACCCTGGTCCTGGAGAGCTACTATCCTGTAGGTTTTCACTCCAACCGCACATAATGTAGTCACTCAGCTCATTAACCAGCTAATTATTAGAATCAGGTGTGTTGAATGAGGGATGGAGTGAAACTAGTCAGGACAGTAGCTCTCCAGGACTAGAGTTGGTCATTATGAGGCTAAATAACCTATTAAAAACTAATTGGCTACATCCTGAAGAAATGCATTTGTGATGTTGATTAATATATCAAAAAGCTGTGCCTAATATATAGCGCATAAGAAGACTATAGATGACAGGCTGATAAAGAATGACACACACACAGACTCAACAGTACATCCATAATGAGTGACAGCTCCCTGCAGACAAAATAGTTATAGGGGACAAATACAAATTACTGGCAGCTGGGAAACTAATCAAGAAACTCTATAGGGTAACTGAAGTCATGTGACTGGTCATATGACAAAATAAGCGGGAACCACAATGACACCATTCTAACAAACAGAAACACAACACATACAGGGGAGAAACTCAAAGGGTCAGGTCCCTTAAAGGAGACCATGACAGTATAGCATTTTAAACAGTCTAGCGCCAATATGCATCTGTAATAGTCCATGGTGTTAACTATACATTGCGGCGATAAGAGTGCCGACAAACTAAACGAGCAACATCTGTAATACCAACAACCAATAAAACATGTACAATTCAACAATTAGACATGAGTGTCAGGAAAGAAACAACCTATACAGTCTGTACATGTATGTATGTCTTTGTGTGTCTGTGCGTGCATGTGTGTGGGTGCGTGCGCGTGTGTGTGTGTGTGTGTGTGTGCGTGCGCGCATGTGTGTGTGTGTGGAGGGGGAATAAAGGCATTGGGGCAGTAGATGTCTTTCCAATTAGAAATCATGGATCAACGATACACTTTGGATTTACTAAAACCACTGGGACCTATGGGAAGCTGTTGCAGATAAGTAAAATAACTTGTCAGAGCGGATATTTTCATGAGCATAGGTCTTCTAGTGGTGCTGTTTTTCAGAAAACAAGGGTAGCGTAGCGGTGGAAAGTCATGCTTATGGTTTCCACGGCTTTGAATCAGGCCCACTGCAAGGTCTCTGAGCTTTAATTAGAGCATCATTAGAGCATTATTAAAGCATCAATCTCTAGCACACTCGTAGACTCTGAATGACATTAAACAGAGAAACAATTTATTAATGTTAATCAAAATGAAGGTATTCTCATCACAATTTGACACTCATACTGTATCTGTATATTTTACCTGTCATGACGCGATCATTTCAGGACAGATAAGCTCACTGAAAGAAAAGTAGCCAATAAGACTGCTCTGGAGAGCAGACTGTTACTCAAACCTGTGTAGAGATAGAGGGTCAAAATGTCAATTAGAAAGAGACATTGTCAGCATCTTTCCTCACCTACCTTTACAATAGACTCCCTCCCAAACAAGGTTGCAACACCCAACGTTTGTGCCCCACTGCACCTTCAAGTTCAGTCAGTTATTTTGATGTGCCTGTATAAGATCCTATGCTTCCTGTAAACAAAGTAAATGTAACAGACACTAGGCTTTTGGAGTTCTACCTTGTTCAGAAGGTCTGACACTATCTGTCATATTACATGATCATCTACAGTATGTATTGACAGCAAGGGGCCAGTATCGGCTAAGCTCTGAAAATTGCAGCCCATTGGTTACGCCCCAGGTGTTCTGGATTAGTAGAGGCTCTGGTTTACTGAGGTGGAATCAAGGGGTAATGGTTACTGGTTGGTGGGTTTGTGTCCCAGACAGAGGTCTGAAGTGTACCCATTTAGTCACAATAGAGGTTAGGCAAGGTTGGGGAACCGCGTTAGGGGGTGTGGGTGTGGTTGTCATTTCACCAGAACAGCATGGCCAGATGGTCCAATGAGAGATTCTACAAGAGGGAGCCAATCACAGGAGAGCAATTCAACTGGCACTTACCAGTCTTTCACAAGTGGGACTCAAATAGTTCTCACAAACCTCCCATTGTACCCTTGATTTTTATTTCATTTTTAATTCCCATGTGAGGAAGTGTAAAATGGTCCTTATTGTGCCAGCATAGATTTGAACACATCAGAAGGCCCAAATGTAGGTCCTTCCAGGACAGTCTGTTGTTATTGTAAGCTGATCATGTGTTATATGTGGTTCACAGGGCAGGTTCAATATGCTGCATAACAAATGGAGGAATTAGGCTGAACAGTGATGGCGAGAGCCAGGCTTTCAAGGACTGATCTTGACACTCAACTAGTTTGGCAGAATGAGGGTAGATGGTATGCAAATTGCAAATTGTTGATGAGCAACACAATGGCACCAGTCAGAAAGATTTATATGAGGAGGTGACAATACGGAATTATTAGATCTTTTAGCTAGCAATTTCTATAGTAAGAAGTAGCTGTCAATTGTTCAGGTTGATTTAGATTGGTTTGTTTTGAGCTCAAATGTTCAAAATGCTCTTCTCATATTCATGAAAGGCTGGCTGATGTCACAATAACTGCTGCTTAGACGGCATTTTGGCAAGACACACAATACATAACGTTTTTTTCCTGGTAAATGTGTGAGACACAATAAGTGTCACTCATACAACTTCATAGTTCTAGTCTTCTCAAAAAGCTTAGAGCTTTATTAGAACGGTATTGAATGGTTGAACAAAGAAACAGGTGAAGACTGCAATACTGTCTGACTGGCATGGAAAATACATAGGAAAACCGAATGCTAGTGCACTAGACTGAAGGGTTAGACATTCGCATGGATGAGGGCATTTCATTGGAGACATTGATTTGACTCCATGGCTTTTAATCTAATGGGCTTTTGCCTTTCAGAATGAACATGATGCCTCTTCTTAACTAAAGGGCTTCTAGGACTTCTACTTCTTGTTCTTCTAGATACTTTAGTAGCACACAGCTCGGTTCAGGGATTTGTGGAAGTTAGGCCATATAGAGCTAGTCCTCAGAGATGCATTGAGGCCGCCATTCTGTGTCAAGGCATTAATGCATTGGGGCAGCCATTCTGTGTCAAGGCATTAATGCATTGGGGCAGCCATTCTATGTCAAGGCATTAATGCATTGGGGCAGCCATTCTGTGTCAAGGCATTAATGCATTGGGGCAGCCATTCTGTGTCAAGGCATTAATGCATTGGGGCAGCCATTCTATGTCAAGGCATTAATGCATTGGGGCAGCCATTCTATGTCAAGGCATTAATGCATTGGGGCAGCCATTCTGTGTCAAGGCATTAATGCATGGGGGCAGCCATTCTCTGTCAAGGCATTAATGCATTGGGGCAGCCATTCTATGTCAAGGCATTAATGCATTGGGGCAGCCATTCTGTGTCAAGGCATTAATGCATTGGGGCAGCCATTCTGTGTCAAGGCATTAATGATTGGGGCAGCCATTCTGTGTCAAGGCATTAATGCATTGAGGCCGCCATTTTGTTTCAAGGCAAATCTCTCCTGCCATTTGCTTAGTGATGTAATCAGCAGCTGAGACCTCTTCACACACCACTGGTTGTTCACAAAATGACATCACTGCATTTCTTACCAAAGCTCATTGTTTTACATGGCTGGTTAAAATATCAAAACAAGGATCCTATTCTTACCATTGGCTGTTGTCGTCACATTGTTTAGTGAGGACAACGCTTCACAAATAATCGCCTGCTGTTGCTTCGTGATGATATGGGTTCAATTAGAATTTTGATACAACCATGATTGTTGGAATGATTGGCGAATAGAGAGTGCACTTGCCAGAAATTTCATAAGCTGAGGTCTGTTCTCATGCATAAAATGCACAGCCATGCAAAATTCTGGTCATCTAAACAGCTAGAGTTACCAGGTTAAAAGGTTATGGACATGTGGGCTCTGAAGGTACCCGCAACATTTCAAACCAATTCTCACACACAAAAAAGACAAAACCATAACACAATACCATGAAGGAGAACGGAGGATTGGGTTGTGAAATGTGGAAAAAGTGAAGCATTGTGAATACGTTCCGGATGCACTGTACCTCAGAGGACGCTAAATCTTCAGAGTTGGTTGGACAGCAAGTTTTCCTGGTTGTTCTTTCAAACCTAACAACACATTCAATTCTGTTCCGTTGCTGCTGTCATATGTGTGCATATACCTGGTCTTATTAAATGTATAAATATTATATATATTAATGTTGTTTATGCCTAATGTTTTGTCTACCCTTTATGTGTTATGTCTTGTGGATTGTTGTGATACAACGCAAAAGTTGTGTGTCCACATTTGTCGAAGGTGCAGGGATAAATAAAGACAGAAGCGAAGGATCAGATAAAATGGTGTTTGTTACCGATAACTGTAGAAAAACAAACATATTTCAGGAGGCGAAAAGTACAAGAACAACATATGTCTAACACACACAAAACACATAACATCTTACAATGACCGACAGCTAACCAAACAAAACCAGGATCTTAAATACATATCTAATTGGCTGAATAGAGACGTGGTGTGGGTTGTTGATGGACATACAAGCAATCTATTGGTGGATGATACATAGGGTTTTCTTATGCGTTGTGGATTGTTGTGATACATAGGGTTTCCTTAGGGAATGGTCACATGACCTTAAGGGACCATGCATAGCTGCCAAAGCAGACAGTCCACAGATGTTCACAGTTTCACAGATGTTCACAGTATCACAGATGTTCTCAGTATCACAGATGTTCACAGTATCACAGATGTTCACAGTATCACAGATGTTCACAGTATCACAGATGTTCACAGTTTCACAGATGTTCACAGTATCATGAAGACGTTAGTGTGATACTTCATGGTCTTAATTTTTATATCGCTCAGGCCTGTCTATAACATGTAAAAGCATCCAGTTGTCACTATTTTATTAAACACCTATTGTGATTAATCAAACTATATGCAAAAACACTGATTTTAAAATCCCAATGTTGGCAACTTGGCTACAACGTTCATTTACTGATGGGATGTCAGATGGCTCAGAGGTTAGTAAGCAGACTTGTAGTCTAAAAGTTAGAATCCTGACTATGCCAAATGCTGTTGTGTCTTTGAAAAAGTCACGTGAACTTAAGTTGCTCTAGGCTAGGGGATGTCCTTGTAGTTACTGTGTCACTATGAATAAGTGTATGCTAAATGACAAATTTACATTTATCTTCTTAATATTTTTTTCAATATATGTAGAATCTGTTCTTGCTGAGGTCACCAATGCCCAACTTTATTCATAAACACGAGCGGCATGGTGGCATCTGACTGGTGTCTGTAAGGGCCCTGGTCTGAATCCCCAACCTCTAAATTGAAAATTCCATCTTTCTGTCTGTGAGCAAGACAGCTCACCCACCCACATTCCAATTCCCCCAGGTTGTTGGTGTAGATAGGAATGGTTTGTTGGCAACTTGCCTGGTTAAATAACTGTAAAATTGTAAAACACTTGTCCATGACACTTTGGTTTACTGAAAAAGAAACCCCCCCAAAAAATAGAAAATTATGAAACAAAATATCAAAATGTATTTTACTGTGATGTGAAGAAGAACATAATTTGACTCATAATTACATTAAAACATATTGTACCGGGGGGAAGAGTACAGAGTACAGACCCAGAGCAAGCATTCAATGCCAGAAGGCATTTATGAAACAATAGCCAGCTTAGAAGGGCTGCTGGCGGCTATATTGTATGCAATCATTGTAAGTTGCTTGTAAGAGCGTCTGCTAAATGACTACAATGTAAATGTATTGAATGTAGTGTCTTTGGCATATGTTGATGGAGTCCGTTTTTTGTAGAACGATCTCTGTATACGTAATGGTAAAAATATATTTTAAATGTTGTCTAGGTTACTCCTTCATCTGGAGGAAGTTTGGTGGTGTAGAATGGACCTCAAACACTCTGCCATATGTGCAACTCACAAAACAGATTTTTGCATTTTATTCTGGGACTACGTTGTCTATGCTGCCATGATGAAAAGAAGCCTTGAGGCAGTAAAATGCAATCAAGTGTTTTTTGTAATCACATTATTCAAGTAACTCAAATAATTGTGACAATCCTAGCTTCCAGTCTTCTTACTTCAGTGTTTTTAATGAACACTGTATACAGTTAACCTTAAAGCCTGGGAGTATGAGGGAAATGTAATCCTCAGTGAATTGACCCAGTTTTCATTTTGATCTTGTGTCACTGTAACAGTGGTAGATAATCTGAGTCATGTTTGTAGATATTTTCTGTGATAAAAGAAGACATACATGCTGTCTCGCTCAAAACATTTTATCATTTATAACACTACACCCAGGCATAATTTCTTTAGAATAATGCACATTGATTTGTGTTTCCGGTGACCAGTTCTGTTCATGGGGTCCCATAGTTGTTATTGAATGAAGGTGCAGAGAAGGTATTGAATGTCCAGATTTACAGATAAATCTCTGTTTACACACGTTGTGGTGTTATGGCCATCCTCAATGGCTGGGAACAAATTTCTAGTACTTAAAACACATGTTATATATATTAAGTATTAAACTGAATCTTTTCTCAAGTGTCAACTACATTTGGTATGTTAGTACTAATTCTATTATAAATTTATTTTTTATATTGATCTATGCACTTTGGAGTACTCTTGATAAGAGTGGGTTGTCATTGGTAGTAAATTACATTACTGATTTGTCTTTTGGCTGTGATGACAGCTCAGTCCCTTGGCATCCAGTTAACAGCAAATTTCCTGAACACAAGATATAAAAAGGCTCAAGGGAAACTATTTTGAGATATTTCTTGCTGTTCTGCTGTCATACTATTACACATCCATAACAGTAACACTAATTTACTGGTATTGTTTTATATCGTAATTACAGGCCTGTTTGAAATTAAGCTTGCCATGTTTTCAACAAACTGCTAAAACTTAAATTCCCTCTGGGAAATGCTTACCAACCCACTTATTGTTAATATCTATGGAAAGGTTATTTGCATTCTATTTACAAACATATTTAATCAATTTATACTCTATTTTATCTTATTTTTGGATTTGACAGCACTATTTGCTGTTATTTAGTGTGGTTTTATGGATGTAAAAAGGACAGTTTGTTTGCTAGAGCATTAATGTCTATATAATGCATGATTAGCATAGCAATGTTTCTTATTAAACATATGTATTTGAGGTATTCTTATGTTTCAATTGACAGGAAAGTGGGGAAAGATAGAGATTTTCTCTAAATATCTGTGGGACATATTTGAACCCAGCAGTACATGTGCATCAGAACGTGGCGGCTAATCTTTTATTTTAACATTGGGGCTAGACACAATAGGAAACAAGGCACATCCCTGTTTTTGTTCATGTGTGTGCTTTGTATTCGTAAAGAAGGATTTTGAAATGTTTTTCCTCAATCATACATTATTTTTTATATTAGATACATTTTATAATGTAATTACAATGTAATATTACATTGCACATTATCATGTATTTTGCTTAAACATGTATTTCTGCTTACCTTTGCAGGGAATGTCCACCCTAAATCAACTTGATGGGGAAACCTAGAATAGTCCCTTTAAGATGACACGTACAGAACCACCTGATATACTGCTGTCGACTGTTTACAAAGATATAAACGTGTCCCCTATTTCTTCACACTCCAAGTCCGACCAATCCCCTGAACAATGTGATTCTCCAAACCGAAGTGCACTGGAGAACAATCAGGATAACAAGAGGCACTGCCGCACCTTTGACTACAGGTCACTGGATTACCTGAAACACCTCACATTCTCAATGGAGTACCCTTACAGGAGAACTGACAGGCATGCAGCCAACCCAGATGTGGCATGGAATGCATTGGGCCGCCAGCAGGGATACCGTTTTTCTGCACCGGACATTTTTAGCCATAGACTGACCCCTCAGCCAATGGCCACAGACAGAGCAAGTGAAGTAGTTATTCCAGAGCAAAGGAAAAGGACCAGGTCAAAAAGTGCCCCCCGAATCCAAACTAACCTTACCCCTGTTTCTTTCGAGGGGTCCCCTTCCACAAGAAGAAGGGGCAGGGAGACCCATAGGGCACCCAGGGACCCTAACTGGAGACCGGAAGTGTCACCACGCAGGGAGTGCTCCTACGCAGCAACCAGGGCACTAATGCATGAGGTGCATCCCATTAAGCTCCAGCCGCAGAGGAGTGACACTAGCCGATATTCTCCCCTCTACGTTGCTGACCATGTGGAAGAGGGGGGACCGGACAAGCCGGCGACCAGCCCTCATGTCAGGTGTCGAGTGGACATCAAACCAGATGTGGCCGTCTTGCAACAGGCTGGACGCAAGCCTGCTACCCCCAGAGTTGACATACCCTGGCAGAGGCACCCCAGTGGAGGAAGCAGGAGCCTGACAGTACCTCGCCACTTCTCCTTTTCAAGGACCCCAACTCCCACTGAATCCTTCAGTGGTGAGTACAGGCAGGCCTACCAGTATTCCCGCAGCATGCCAAATAGTTACATTCAGCCCATGGAGATACCTCTGCAAAAAATGCCTTCCCACAGTGACTACTACGGTAGGGAGCGCAGGGCTCATTCCAGTCCTAATGTGCCAACCAAATTCTTTTATGCAGACGACTCTGGGAGGTATGTAGCCACGGCCCACCCCCAACAAAGGACTTATTATCAGGACGATCGCTACGGTATGCCAAGCCAAACCCTTACGCCCAAAATGCAGTATGTACAGGATCCAAGGACTCGCTCAGTGCATACTGTACCAGCACGATCCTATTACACAGATGGCGAGACATACTCGTACCCAGTTCAATCTTCCTATCCGAAAGCCTACGCAGCAAGCGAACCAGGGCCATACATAATTCAGACTCCACCGGCAAGAACTTTATATGGGGAAGATCCAAGGACATACCCAGTTCAGACAGTTCCACCCCGTATATTTTACGCAAATGAGATGTACACACCTTCCCAGGAGCATTACGTTCCAGCCAGGGCATATTATACAGAGGGTCGACGACACGCGCGAATCGTCCAACCTCAACCCGATGACTGGTATGGCTCTGAGGTATCGGGTTACTCTGCTCATCACCCGGCATCATACGTCTCTCAGGTCACGCCGACCAGAGTAGTTAGGCAAGAGCCGATGCTAACACCATGGTACGCTAACCCGTGTATTGAGCCACAGCGAATAGGCACCGATTCCAAACCTTACTCTAGGTCTTGGGATAATATCCTTAACTCTCGTGTAGAGAGGGAGCAGCCTATTCCAGTTCAGCGGGGTCGGAGTTATGAGAACCTTCTTGTCCAAGCAAAGCGCAATGTGCCAGAAGATGGCAGACCACAGCCAGTTGTTGTCAACCTCTCTAGTTCACCGAGACGTTATGCAGCCTTGTCTTTGTCTGACAACTCTTTGATCGACAAAAGCCCAACATCTGAGTCAGGAAAGACCACCTCCAGTAAACTCTGGTTTGTTGCCCCTGAGATCACTATCACTGATAATGACATTCGACCGGGAAACCTTAGCAAATACGAGACCAGGTCTGCCAGCTGGGATGTGCTGGACTCTAAAAGTGCTGTGTTTCCAGAAGCTTCTCAGCCGGGCACTATGTCTTGCTCTGTGGACTCTACCAAAGAAAAGACGCACAACAGCGCATCTCTGCAGCAAAGCCTGGAGCAACTTGATGAGCTTCTAGCTGATCTGGTTACTGACTACAAACCCCCTGCCAGTAGAAGGCAAAGCGAAGACTTGTTGGACCAACTCAAGAAGCTGATTGATGAAGAAGAGGCAGCATCTCTGTCCAGAAAGGGCTCAAAGACAGGGTCAGATGACCCACCCCTGGACAAGCAACCCACCTCTATAAGGATGAACCCTGAATCCCTTCGAGACATGGACTGTGGCAGTGATGCCCTGAGGAGTGCAGACGAGTGCTCCCCGGACCAGAGTCCGGATGAGGACGACAGCATGATGTGCTCAAACAACAAATGCAGACGGACAGAGACCCTGTTCAATGCTTGCCTCTACTTCAAATCGTGCCACAGCTGCTATACTTACTACTGCTCCCGCAATTGCCGAAGGGAGGACTGGGACATTCACAAAGAGAGCTGCCTGTATGGACGAATCAGTAGCGTATGCCGCCATATCATCAAGCACTGCCGGGAGACCGTTGAGGTTCACAAAGCCTTCTCACGAATTGCCAAAGTTGGCTTCCTTTCCCGGGGAAGGGGAGTGCTCTTTTTGGGATTCCCAAACCCAGGGTTGTCTACTAGCTTCCTACACTATGGCTTGGAGAGCCTTCAGATGTCTCCGACTTACCTGTCTTTACGTGAGTTAGACAGCTTCAAGGACAACCTGGGGGAGTATTGCAAAGAGCTCCAGGAGGCAGGCAAGGAATACGACCCAAACGAATGTTTTCTCTTGAATGTATCCATTGCCGTCGGTGAACAAATGCCAGATGGACCCTCGCCAAGGAATCAAGTCCCGACGGTCAGAAAATATGCCAAGGTGGCTCTTGCCTCCTACAGCCCAGAGAAGAGTAAGGTTCACAAAAAAGAGAGTGACATGGAGACGTTGATCCTCACGCCTCCCCCCGGGATGGCTGACATCGACAAAGAAGGAGAGGAGGGCAGGAAGGCCAGGGAAATCTGCTTCATCAACATCCAGCGTGAGCTACGAATTCGAGGGGTTTTTCTACGCCATGAATATCCAAAGGTATATCAGCAACTCTGCGAGTTTGTGGAAAGTAATAGGAGGTTCACCCCCACAACCATCTACCCCATTGACAAGAGAACTGGCAAACAGTTCATGTGCATGATAATGGCTGCTTCTGAACCCAGAACACTCGACTGGGTCGGTACCCCCCATCTCCTTGATGACATTATTTAAGTGCACCTTTTGTTGTGTATATATATATGTATAGAAATACATATATATTGTTATACATATCTATATCAAGCCTATTTATTATAAATGTTTGTAGATATGTATTTTATTATTGAAAAGAGATATATTCACGTCTGTGTGGTCAGTATAAGTTTAAGTTTAATATAATATTACCTGTCAGATCTGAATGAGTACAAAAGGCTATATTATTCATTTATTTTCATCATTTATTTGAAATCTAAATACTTAATTCACCATTTAGTAACTTGAATTAACAATATGAATCATTTCTTTGTGAAAGGTTATATTTGTTTACATTATACTGCATTATTTATGTTGGGGTATAATTTCTGTTATTTAAATATCATAATTTTTTCATTCAGGTTTGAATTTTCTAATATTGAAACCCCCCCCAAAATACATAGTCCTTTCTCTTGACTAAGTATAAAGTTAATATTTTTCATATCTAAATTGAATTGAATATCATGCAAAAATATAAACATGCATTATTTTCATAGCTACTCAAATACTTTCTATGCAAAGAAAAATGCTTAATCGGTTGATTTCACATTCTTATAAAACTGTTATTTTTGCTTGATAAAATAATAAAGAAATACCATGTAAATTAATAATATATTATCTAATATCTACAGGAATATTTTTTGTTTCTTTTTGGATTATATTATTTTATTTACTTACTGTAATATTTAACAACAAATGAACCATGCTTCAAGTGATTTAAATTGAGATTTGCAAAATTCATTACTTTGTGTGGAGTTGAGCTAGAATGTTCAAAAAGACACTGTTCAAGGAAAAATGGGAATGCTGTGAAAATCTTAGACAGAGGCTTGAAAGTATCAGTACTTTTAATGGTAGTACAGTATGTTGTTACTTCATTCTTCTAAGTGACGTGAATTTCAACAATAATTCATTAAAATGGTGCTTTATAGTATGCTTGGTAGAACTACTGGAGCAATAATGGACTTATTAAGTTAAACATTATTGACATGGGACCAGTTCTGTGCTCCACACAATAGCTGTTGGCTTGTACTGTTCAATTTGAAACACTGTGAATAGTAGAAGAAGTCAGATGTTCATTACTTTCAGACATGGTTGCTACTGTGGAATCATGCAATCTCATATAAGATAGTTTAAAGTGTCTATTTACATAAACTGAGCATAATATACATGAATTAGCGAGATTCGCTAGTTGTTGTCCTTAGAATAAGGTGAGCCTGTTTTGGCACAGTAGCTGTATGGTAAATAAAGTTAAAATGCTTGAAGAAGTTAGTTGTGTGTTGTGCTGCACTAGATTGATTATATAGGGGATATTTATTTTGTATGAGAAACGAGAAAGTTTGAAATTTAAATGGGACATGAACTGTGTTGCATCAAATTGTATTTTTATTTAGTGTTTTGGTTTATGATATCAAACAAAACCTTTGGACTCAAGGAAAAAATAAATTATATCACGTATATTTGTCTAATGCACTTGAGTATAGAGATGGTAGACAGTGAAAGGAAGTGCTTACATGCAGGTTAACTCTCAACAACTGTCATAACAAACAGATTTAAAAGGAAGATGGAGATTAAATGACCTCAGTGGAATAAAAAATTCCACTAAGAAAAATGTTTTGTGGAGGCAGATGTGGATAAGTATACATTTAAATATAGAGTGAGGTAAATGTCTTGCTCTTAACTAGATAAAATAGTTGATTTAAAACCAATTGTCAGTATCTACTGCTCTTTTGAGCTTGATTATAAGTCAGGATCAAGTTTACATTGAGTTCTTTTCATAGCTCAACACTTTCTAAGGAAGTACTTTTGTTCATAGCCTGTAGCACTCTTGGTTTTGCTGACTGGATGTACAGATGAAATGAGAAGTAACTGACTGCATGTAGTTCTGTTTTATTTCCCCCTGCTCTTTCACTACGTTGATGATGACAATAACCTGCTTGATGATTTGATCTTTTAAAATGTTTGAGAACTAATATACTATAAGAAATATGATATTTTTAATTGTGTCAGCTATTCAAGTTAATTAAAACAAGGAAATTAAGAGACCTCACATTAAAATGTTCAGAAAATGTTGCTCGTGGTATTTTTTTTCAACTTTCATTATGTGTATATGAGTGAGTGCTATTTCTAAACTATATCAAATAAATGAAATGGGAAAACTGGGCATGGCTGTCTGCCTGCTTTTTAGGTATGGACGCAGACCATTCCAGTGAACCACATCACTTTAGCAAATGCAGTTGGTGTATTCTCATGTTCTCATGTTGGTGTATTCTCATGTTCTCATGTTGGTGTATTCTCATGTTCTCATGTTGGTGTATTCTTATGTTCTCATGTTGGTGTATTCTCATGTTCTCATGTTGGTGTATTCTCATGTTCTCATATTGGTGTATTCTCATGTTCTCATGTTGGTGTATTCTCATGTTCTCAT
>JACXGM010022019.1:0-16944 GCA_016801145.1 Umbra pygmaea | reverse complement strand
CTTCCACAGGTAAGTAACAGAACTCCGAACTGAACAGGATTTAATACAAGACAATCAGAACACAAATCGGCCATCTTAAATAGGCCACCCAAATAGATCGCACCTGCATGCGCAATCAGCCCATAGAGGTGCATAGAAGTCCTAATATTCAGGAGAGCCGGACCTAACGGACTCCCTGGGAATCGACCCAGATGTGACAAGGGCCAGGAAAATGAAACGCCTTCCCTCAATGTAGCTGTAGTTTTCAAGAATTCGCACAGTGACATCAACGTGTAAAAATTCTTAAAATTTACGGTGGCCGATTTGGGAACTTTAGAACGCATTGAGATGGTGGTTTTATCAGCAACATGACTGACAAAAGGATTTTGAGATGTTTAGGGGTCTGAAATGTTCCTTTAAGTGGCCAGGATACCAAAATATTAAAACTGTATTTCCTGATATAAAAAACAAAAAAGCCATTTAGAAGGGACAATGATTTCCATATAATGTGCCATGTTTATTTTGCAATTTGAATGGGAATTTCTATAAGGACATTACATTGTTGTGATTCCACAGTGTTTGTGTATGGGCACATGCTGGTTTGTCTTTGATATATATTATACATTTCTGGCTGTGCTTCTCTGTGTGTGTCAATGCACTGCATAAACTAGAGAATCAGTTTCCTACATAAATCTCTGATTTAAATATTTTTGAAATATCAACAAATACGGTTTTTAAAACAGTAAACTGGTCACTGACAGAAAATCTCATTTTGTTCTCACCAAAGTGAATTTGTTCAAAAAGCCCCTTTAAATTTGAAGAAATAAACATTGCTTTTTGAAATGTATTTACAGCTGTGACATGGCAATTGAATGTTTCTAACTTATCCTGACCAACTGTGGGCACTCAATTCAATTGTTCTATACCATTCTGTCTCTATAGCAGGTAGTCACTGTCGTTACTGAATCTCCAAATTGTTAATATTTGACTTTTTTGTAATTCTCTGATTTTTACAAGGTGTTTTGCTTATTTGTACATTTATTGATATATTTATTCAGAATTTGTTAACATTGATGTATTACATTGTCTTTGATTTATTTTTGCCAATAGTTAGAGTATGCATTTTGTATAGAGATTTGGATTTATTTGATTTTTGTCCCCCCCCACTCTGTCCAGGCGGTCGTGGTGTTGTGGTGGGTCCCATTATGAACCAATACCTGTCTGACGTGTTCTGTGATAATGAGTATGGACCCAACTTCCTGTTTAGAAACAACGGTGACGGAACCTTCACTGACGTGGCTCAGCAGGCAGGTGAGACGCAGTTAAAAGAACACCCCGAAAGGAATCGGAACATTTAAAGTAATTGATCGCTCTGTTAACTGCCGCACAAACCGGTAAAACCTTTACATGGGAGATTCCGCTCTGTGTTGGAGGTGTGGAAGACTCCATGCAGCACGGTAGAGGAGTTACTCTGGCTGACTTCAACAGGGACGGAAAGATGGACATCGTTTACGGAAACTGGAACGGGCCGCATCGACTTTACCTACAGCTAGGCAACAGCCGTAAGCACCGATTCAAGGTACAGATTCTGGTTTGAACACAGATTCAATGCAGGTTTAATCTGAATTTAAAGATATTTTCTTACACTGAGAGTGTACAGCATGAAAAAAGGTTCCACATTTTTCCAAAATCCTCATGGGTTATCAACTACCTTTTATAGTGTACACAGTCATCACAAAAAGAGCCCAAACTGGAATTGTGTGAAATAAGGTTCTACCTGGAATCCAAAATACTTTAACCCAAAATAGTTATTTTCCCTGGAACCATAAAAACAGGTACCCGACAGTGACACCCAAACCAAACCTTTAATTAACCTTTTTTGTTGTAGTAAGTTCCAAAAATGATAATTGTCTGTCCCCATTGAGAACACATTTTAGTTCCAAAACAAATTATTTTGGAAAGGTTCTACCAGGAATGGAAAACAGTTCTTCCTTTATGGACAGCTGAAGATACTTTTTAGTTTGACTTTTTCTTACAATGCATGGTAGACAGGTACTAATACAGGTTTAAGGTCTACAGTAAGACTGCTTAAACACATGTTCAAAATACAATAGTGAGCGTTAAGCATGGTAATCAACTGGCATACCACCAGTTCTCCTATTGAGTGGTGCATTGATCTTAGCTAATCTACACCTGCTGTGCTTAATGATTTCAGGATACTGCTGAGTTCTCCGACACATGCACATTCACTCAAAGACACTCTCACATTGCAGCTACTGCTGTCTCCTCAGGCAGAGGATCAATGGCTACTTTCTTGCTGGATTAGAAAAAGCTTAGCTATTTCATTCCTAAATCTCAGAACTATCAGTGTCTTTTTATGGTCTTTAAATTACCTTGATCAATACAGTTCAAAGTGGAATTGGGTCAGATTTAAATACTGTTGGCTAGTGATTTAACTGTAGTTAAGTCAAATAGGCAATTAAATTGTGTGTGTTTGTGTGTGTGAGAGTACAATTTTGAATGTGGTTATCAGCAGTATTTCTGTTACTTTGTCAGTCACTGGCAGTCGCTCAATTAGCCATGTCAGCTAACAATATTTAGATTGGTAGTTATTCTAGACAGCTAGTTAATCTATTGTCTGAATACTGCCAATTCATGGTTGCACAGTGAACAGAAAGGCAACTCCAGGGGGGCTACAATGATTTTATTTGTTTTTCTAATTCTCATTCAGATTTCAAATAGCTGTAATATTGCAAACAGTTTCTCAATCTTTTTTTGACAAACTGGCTAGAATTGCTGTTAGGCAATTCATGGACATGCATCAAAAGTTGTGCTGAAATTGCTCAATGTTTTCTACCACATAACTTATTTTACGTAATTACAAAAAATGTGGTTTAAAAATGTAATAGTTTCTTAACACCTCATTACAAAAAAATCTATATAGAATTGCAGAAATTTACCTTCTTAACTCTGCCACTAAATTTATTTTGCTATGAGATGTGGCACCCCACAACCAAATCTCACCTAGGCCACCAAAAGTCAGTCAGAATTGTCGGTCCTGTAAGTATTTTTTTGCATGTATGTGTACATTCTCAAATGTTTGTGTGTGTGTGTTGTCAGTGATGGAGCTCTTTGAGGGATGCCAACACCACACCTTAAACCATTGTTTGACCCCCATAAATTATGTGCGCTGACATTTATCTGCCTGTTAAAGGATCCATCCACACACTTACATCACATGGATGCCACACACTAAAATTCCCCAACCATGACCTACCTGTCACACACATACTGTACATACACACACAATAGAATGGGTAATGAAGCTGTTTTGTCTCTCAAGTGAGCTGCCGATTAGAAGGAGCTGAAGTTGCAGTTAGATGGACCTGGGGCTGGAGAAGAAAATGCAGATTAGGACTGTTTGTTTGTTTTTTCAATTAAAAATGTATAGCTGTGGCGACCAGACTTACAAACTACTGTACGTCTTAAGAGACAAAAGTCAGTCTTAGATTGCTGTCCAGTTAAGTTAAGTTACAGTTGTATGGAAATATTTGGGCACCCCTGGAAGAAAAGGATGTTGTATTATCTTTCTGTGAACAGAAGTTGACCTGACATGGTACAAACTAAAATGTGCTACCTTTCTGCAACATGTAAAACAGGATTAAGATTAATTTGCAATCCTCATAGATTTAAAAATAAACAAAAGCCAACATGACACATCTGGGCACTTGTTTGGACAATTCTTATTTTCTTATTAAGATGATCAATAAAGTTCAGAAAGGTTGATTAACTCATTTGGGTTTCAATGAGTCAGTTGAAATCAATTCCAATATTTACTGTAACTTTTAATCTGAATAGATTAGTTGATTTTTAATGTGTCATACTTTGATGGCTGTTCTTCCTGGTTTCAACAAACATAGGCTTCACTAGGCAAATGTCTGGGGATTTAAAATTGCAGACAGAAGAAGCCTTTACACAAATTGTCTCAACACTTTCAGCTAATATCTACTTAGGGAACCTTGTTGAGAATGGAAGTTAAATGGAATAGTTCAAGTCAAAGATCTGAAAGAACAGTTAAAATATCTTACAGACTTAAAACTGGTCAGATCTGGTCAACAGAACCCACAGGTCACAGCGAAAGACCTTCAAAACATTGTAGTTGACATAGTAGTATTTCACATCTCCACAACTCTAAACATCATCGCTAAACTCAGCGTCTGAAGTCCAATTCGAGTAAATATCAACAAATTTTACAAGCTAATATCAAACACGGAAGCTAAAAAGAGATTCAATATTTCAGCAAGACAATGATTCAAAATATAAACTCAAACATTAAATATTTACCAGAAATAAGGATGACATTTTTTAATGGCTACCTAAGTCCTCAGGCTTGAATATTATTGAAAATCTGTGGGGAGATCTTAAACATGCTGTGCCTGCAAAGAGAGCCAAACATCATTTTTAGCTGGAAATGTTCTGCAACAAATGTCATGAATAGAATTAATTATACCTGGTAAAGAAAACTTTTGAAAGCATATATAATATATCTGCCAAAAGAGGATACAGGACACCCAGACTTTCTGTACACTGTTCACTATTGTTTAATATTTTGAATCTGTGTAAAAATGCAAATAAATTGTAATCCTGCATAAACATGTGTAGGAGAGTGTCATGTTTTACTTTTTACTCTTTAGAAATCAGCTAAACTTCTGTTCACTGACAGAGGTCGCGTTAGCTTTCAGATGTCTGCGTCCGAAACTGCAGACTCACCAAAAATCTGCGTTTTAAAGATTTTTCCTCCGTTTTAATTTAATAAATGAACGTGGGTGTACTCACTGCTCTAGAATGTAGGAAATATGCCTTTTGAATGCTCTGAAAAGTTGAATTTATAAATTACAAATTAAAGACATAAAATCTGAAGGATAATGTAGTGATTATTCTCGATCAGCAGTGTAGATTAAAAATAAACAAAAATAACAAAATGCAAGCGTTCGACAAACATCTGTCATTATTAATTGACAAATTACTAATTAGGATATATTTTGTCTTCTAATTTCACCATACTTTAATCCATAATATGTTGGTTTATCGTAGTAAATAATAATCAAATAATCACACACACACACGCACACACACACACGCACACACGCACGCACGCACGCACGCACACACACACACACACACACACACACACACACACACACACACACACACACACATATTAGAAGTATGTCTTCTAGCGCCAACGGCTGTTACTAAGCATACAGAAGACATGATGATGTCAGCTAATGGGGCAGCTCGATGTGAAACAACGTCAGCTGGGATTCATGGAACTATCATGTTGATTTGAATGGAACAGATCTGAGATATCTCCATTCCCTACTGTACCTCTCCCATCCGGAATTTTCCTTCCCTTCGCATCTGATCAACTTCTCTCTTCTCCAAACAACAGGAGATCACTTTCTGCCCTCTTCATCTCAAACTACTTCTCCTTCTCTCAATCTTTCCTATTCTTCCTCTCGTCCTGGCCCTCGCTCATGTCCTTACTTGGCCATCTCCTCTCCTTCGCCTAACCTGGAGAAGGTCACGCTCTCCCTCCCTCGTTACCACTCCCCCCAGCTCTCCATCCTCCCACCCTTTAGGTTTTATGATCCATATAATGATATGAATGGAGTAAATACTGGAGAGGGAGGAGAGGGAGAGAGAAAAATGTGAAG
Organism: Umbra pygmaea; assembly: GCA_016801145.1. Taxonomy (NCBI): domain Eukaryota; kingdom Metazoa; phylum Chordata; class Actinopteri; order Esociformes; family Umbridae; genus Umbra; species Umbra pygmaea. The sequence goes on along the minus strand of JACXGM010022019.1, from coordinate 11,248 downwards.
GAAAGCGACAGACAGAGAACAAGAAAAAAGAGAAGAAAGAGAGCGATGGACAGAGATGAAGAGAGGCAGAGAAAAACAGAGAGAATGTAGAGAAAGAGAGACCATAACTCTTCCTCAGATCATCACTGTGTCACTGCAAGGAGGAGACGCGTTACTCATGCCAGACTCCCTCTGCTAGTAGTCCAATATATTAGCCTGTGGCTGCCTTAAGCCCCCCGTATACTGTGCTACAGACAAACCTGGCAAGCTACTGTGATTTCAGGATTTTGGCGGAGCCCAGCACTGTAATGCTCGTCAAACCATCTGTTCAAACCCCCCCCATATTATAGAAAAGTAGAATAATTAATGTCTTGAACCTCCATTGTGACTAATGCTCTAGAGCTAAAGAAGTTGCAGGGTTTCATTACAGCCCAGCATTACAACAGCTTATTCAGCAGACTAATTACACATGCCTCAATTTGCTCGTACATCATCCTAGTAAAGATCTCTGTCATATTTCATTACATTTGAGTACAGTTGCACATTTTTTACCTCTTTCAGGAAATGCTCACCGACCGGACAGATTGACTCACTTTCTGGGTCTGGTTGACAGTTTTTCCACTTCATAGGTGGTACTTTCACAGCAGTAATATTTAATGAACAGGAATATTCCCCAGTGTGTTTCATATGTTTGTTATTAAGATGGACCAGTGCCTAAACCACATGATGGCAGTGTGGTGTAATGTTGTGTTCGCTACCTGCTGGGGGTATATTCCCATAATGTTGCTTATGTGTGTGTGTCAGTTAGTCTGTCTCTCTGTGTGTGTATATGTGTGTGTGTGTGTCAGTCTATAGTTTCTCTTTCTATGTGTATCAGTTAGTCAGTCTACAGCAGGGGTATTTAACTCTTACCCTACCTACAAGGTCCAGAACCTGCTGGTTTTTGTTCTACCTCAGCATTAATTGCACCCACCTGGTGTACCAGGTCAGAATAAGTCCCAGATTGGAGAGTTGCAATGATAAAACAGAGTGGAACTGGCCTGAAGTTCCCGTGTTCGATATGAGGGGTGTATCGTATGTTTTTGTGTTTGTCAGTCTACTGTTTCTGTTTGTGTCAGTTAATCTATAGTACCTCTGTGTTTGTGTCAGTTAGTCTGTCTGTGCGTATGGTTAATCTTGTCTCCCTCTTCCAGGACATTGCATCTCAAAAGTTCTCCATGCCATCACCAGTACGTACGGTCATCGCTGCAGACTTTGATAATGACAACGAACTAGAGGTGTTCTTCAATAATATTGCTTACAGAGGGTCCTCGTCCAACAGGCTTTTCAGGTACACACACGCATTCACGCAGGCGTAATTTAAAAAACACAAACAACAACACATGAAAATAAACACACACACGTGCATTCTAGTTACAAAGATTTATATGAAATTCTTATGCTCAAATCAAAGCTAACATTAGTTAATGTGAAATCTCCAAACCTTTTCTGAGGAAAGGAAATATTCATGACTGAATCTTATCAGATGTGTAACTTTTCCTTGAGTGGATGTGTGTGGCTTTTGGAGTATTCATGCTGGAAGTAATGTATGTAATATGCAGGATGTCTGTGTTTTGAAATGGTGAATGATCAAACTTCCATAAGCCAGAGGCTCCACTTGTACTGTACCATAGAGTTAAGTTGAAATTTCAGGCATGAAACCAAATCCACCAAATTAATGGTTAATGATTGTCAGGCAATGAAAAACCCAACTTGAACCATTGTCCTCACTGTTGTCATTAGAGTTAATTGATTGAATCAATCAAAGTTTACTTGGGTTCCAAAATCATGCAACTTTACAAATATGTAGCACATATGAAACTACTCCAAAGCTTGTTGGCTGGAGCACATTATGGTGACATCATTGAGATATAATAGCCAACTGCCGTTCAGAGAAAATGACAGATTTGCATGTTTGCTTGACAGCTGACTTTGACGTGTGTTGCACTCTGTAATGTAATGTTAGTTTGAGACCTACTTAAAAAAGAATGCACCCTAATACACTTAGTGTGGTAACTTGGTTAGAAGTTATTATGGGGTGTCTTACAGAAATCTGGTTGCTATGACAGGGTGACCCGAAGGGAACATGGAGACCCGCAGATTGAGGAGCTAAACGTGGGGGAGGCGGCGGAACCGGAGGGACGAGGAACTGGTGAGAGATTTGGGGCTGAAGGTTACATGTGTATGAGAGGGCAGTTACAATAATTGGATGTACAGTACACTGTAAAACAATGTTTAAAATCAGGCTACAGCAAACACGCCTAAGCACGCATCTATTACATAAAGCGTGATTCCTGCTTTTGCCACATGATGGCGGCAGAGGTCCTTGGCTAAGGACTTTAAACAAGACAAGCTTATGTGTGTCTACAGTGTGTTTGTGTTTTCTCATATTCACATGTGTGTTGTTAGTTCTATGTGATGTATTCAGAGTATGTTGGGGTCTTTCAGGGGCGGCGGTAACAGACTTTGATGGAGACGGTCGTCTGGATCTGCTGGTTTCTCATGGCGAGAGTGCTGCACAGCCACTCTCTATTTACAAAGTCAACCAGGTAGCGTCTGTTAGGTGCTTTTCTTTTGCTGTGTGTATGTTTATTCTGTGTGTTTGTATATTCTGTTAAGGATACTGTAAGGGTTAGTGGATAGTTAACATACATATCTAGGTTCCCACAATGATAGCAAAACAAATGTGTGTATTTTGTGTATTATGTTCTGTTTGTGTATTTTCTCTATGTGTTGTCTGTGTTTACTTTGTGTGCTCTGACCTAAATCCAGAGTTTGCCATCAGAATTTGACTTGAAGTGAGTTCTCTCCAAATAGTTGAAGCTAAGACATTGTATCCCACACTTATCCGTCTTCTTAAATCTGCTTCTTAGGGCTCTGCTAACTCTTGGTTGCGTGTTATCCCTCGTACCCAGTACGGGGCCTATGCCCGTGGGGCTAAGGTAGTGGTCTACACCAAGAGGAGTGGCCCGCACACGCGCATCATCGACGGGGGCTCTGGGTACCTTTGTGAGATGGAGCCTGTAGCACACTTTGGACTTGGTGAGTGTGACACACACACAAACACAGACACCTCACACACTGCACAAACACACACACTGTGCACAAACACACACACACTCATATTCATGTGTGAATCACTGCCTTCATCCTGCTGATTGGAGGCCCAGGGGAGGGGAGGGGCGGTGGAGAAGTGCAGAGAAGTGGCAGATGAATCAGTGTATTATATTGCCTCTTCAGCCTTAGATTCAGACCAGACAAGACTTCTGTCTGTCCAAGTGATGCCTGGCAGCTGTGTGTGTGTGTGTGTGTGTGTGTGTGTGTGTGTGTGTGTGTGTGTGTGTGTGTGTGTGTGTGTGTGTGTGTGTGTGTGGTGTGTGTGTGTGTGTGTGTGTAGGTAATGTTTCATGATTGTGGTGAAGGTGACATATCCCCACCACATTTAAATAAAGGTAGGAATATTCGATCTGTGGGACATTTTGTCGGTCCCCAGGGGTTAGGTTTAGGGTCAAAGCTACAGTTACTGTAAGGGTTAGTTTGGGTTTTAGAGGTTGAAAATACAACTATAGTACCTAACTTCAAATGTTTTTGTTTTTTTCTGGATGTGGGGGTTCTGTTATGTTAATTAATGTCAGATTGAGTGAAGGACCTGGTAGGCACTCTGAACAGCCTCCTTCATGATTAAATAAAATGTTTCATGGACGGTATGTGAATTTAACTCAATGGCCACTTGTTGAATTAGCTCATTTCTTAATTACATTTATATTAGCCAATGTTAAGATGTTATTGAAGCAGTAATGTTATAGGAACATTATTAGTGTGATACAGAAACATTACTACATTACTTTATAACATATTGATGGGGTGTTTTGGGGGTGTGTTCTCTCTCTGCAGGTAAAGATACAGCCACCAATGTGGAAGTGTACTGGCCAGATGGGAAGTCAATAGCCCGGCCTCTCGAAGCCCATGAGATCAACTCTGTCCTCGAGGTCCTTTACCCCACTGATGAAGAGGAGGACGAGACGCCGTTAATAGACATAGAGGTAAGATGGTATTTTTTCCTTCTGTCTTTTATTTCCTTCCTTCTCTCTCTCTCCTTCTCTGTTACACTTTTGTTTTTTATTTGTCTTTTTCTCTCTCACTCACACAGTGTTCCCCCTCTCCTCTGTCTCTCTTTAATTCATGACATGTTATAGCTTCTCTTGTAATGAATGTTTTCATCTCTTACAGTGTGGCAATGGCTTTGCTTTGAATGAGAATGGTCGGTGCACAGGTGGGTTGAGCCTGTACTGAACATCTTTAACAGTCTCTGTCCTGTCTGATGATAACAACTCCTTCTAAACCTCCTTCGGGTCCCTCCCCCTAAACCTGTGTCCCCCTCATCCACCCTCCTCCTCCAGATAAGGACGAATGTACCCAGTTCCCCTCAGTCTGTCCCTCTGATCGTCCCGTCTGCACTAACACCTATGGCAGCTTCAAGTGTCGCGCCAATAAAAGGTGCAACCAGGGCTTCGAACCCAACGATGATGGATCGGCCTGTGTGGGTGAGTGAGTGGGCTTACCCTGGTCCCAGACGTGCTCGTGCTGTGTAGTCATCATCGCGTTTGACCTGACCTGAGCTTGGCTACACAGCATCGTCTGATCTGGGACCTAACTGCATGTCAGAGGATACGCACTAGAGTGACCTGGTGGTCTAAGTCAAGGTTTTCTCTCAAGCTTTCCCCCTTCTTGTTTTTCTGTGCCTCCCTGCAGCTCAGATAGCTTACTTTGGGGGAACCAGGTCCTCCGGGGTGCGGCGGTGGACAGGCCTAACTCTCTGGCCTCTCTCTCTGTCTCTTCTTCTTCTCCTCTCCTCTCGCCTGCAAACCGGACCACTGTAGCTGCTGCTCTCCTTGACTCCCTCCTTACTTTCCTCTTCCTGTATCTCTGTCTCTCTGTTACCTGTCATTGATCCTAGAGAGAAGGGAGGAAGTAGAGGGACACTGTAACACAAGCCAATCATGGACGTATCCTTCCTCTCTTCCGTCCTCTAAAATGAACTGATCACACTCACTTCCTGGTTGTCCTCCCTTCTCTTCCACCTGTCTACACCTGTTCATGGACTCTTTATGGATTTCTGTTTTTAACTCTTATCTCCTAGCCCACTCTGTACTGCAGAATATGGACTAGCTGTCCTAGAGCAGGTGCACAGAGTAACACTATTCCCCCTGCAAAGCACCACCATGTATTTCCCTGTGTCTCTTACTCTTCTGACCCTCAGGCCAAAATATACCAAAATGGGGGTCAGTAAATGACATCTCGACACAATAGGGCACAACTTATTTAAAATACTCTTGGACTACATCAGGTAATACCTTCCAATTTCACTGTTTTAAAATGTCATTGTTCCTACTGAACTAGTGGGTTACCCTTGTTGCAAAAAAAGTCTTAATGCCTGCTTTGATACCCAAATGGTACACTCTTAGAAATGAAGGTACGAAAATGTACCTATGCTCGTCGCTGGGGCTGTACCTTACCAAGGTATGAATAGTGTACCATTCAGCATGAGTCCAAAACTGTAGTTAAGGTACACTGGTCACATAAGTAAACTGAAAGGTACAAAAATGTATAAATGTGTACAGTTTTGTCCCTCAGGGTACAAAAGTGCCCCATTAGAGGTACAGATATGGACCAATGCTGAAAGGTACAATATTTGTACCTCTGTAAGGTACAGGTACAGCCCCAATGACAAGTTTAGGTACACTCTTGTACATGATTTTTTATTGTGTATGATTTTCATCTGGATGATTCTTGATAGGCCAATATAATGACTTATAACATAAACAATACGTATCTCAGTACATATCACAAAGTCAAACCTTCAATGCAAAACAATTTTCTGTAACCCTTTTTCTGGGGTTCCCCGGGCATTTATTAATTCAAAGCACGAACACAGCACATTCAACTTTAGGGGTTAATGATGAGTGTTAATACTGCTAGAACAAAACACTTGCCCCAGAAATAGCACCCTCAGGAACTGCATTCAACAATTCTGAGGTAAACAAAATACTCAAGCTACCTTACTTCTAGCATACCACCAGACCTTGCATTTCCTCCTTACTGTAAATAAATAAATGATGACAATGTATGAATGATAATGTACACTGTTGTTCAACCTGTTTTAAAGTAAATTGCATTGCTTATCATGTCTCATATGTCAAATAAAAGAGTCATTATTATATAAAATATTCATGTACAAGGTGATTAAGATGCTCAGATCAATCTTACTATAAGATTGAGATCAGTATATTATTTTAATAAAAAATAAATAGATGTTATGGACACAACAGGGGGAAGCAGAGGCTAGGGACACAGTTATGTAGAGGAATGGTACAGACAATCGGCCGGCCGGGGCTCAAACTACCTTCGTCTGGGAACACGAGTTCCAACTCTGGCACTAGATTACCATATTCTAAGTACCACTACACCAACTCTGGCACTAGATTAGCATATTCTAAGTACCACTACACCAACTCTGGCACTAGATTAGCATACTCTAAGTACCACTACACCAACTCTGGCACTAGATTATCATATTCTAAATACCACTACACCAACTCTGGTACCAGATTAGCATATTCTAAGTCACACTCTGACATATTTGTTCTGGAAGTCTCACATTTAAATTAAAAAATACAACATTCAAATCAACAATGAAAACCCAATATTGTGATATTACGGCCCTTCTTTCTACACCCTCATGACCAACTTCACACGTTGGGTGGGTCCTCACTGCCACAGGAGGGCCCTAACCAAAAAAATTTTTAAGGAACACTGCTGGGGTCTCATCTTACTGATGAGAATTAAAAATGTAGAATGTACAGTGTGGAATGTTTTTGTTGGGTGGTGCTACAGAATTTTTCCATGTAATGTCAGTCACTCGCCCATATCAGCCAACATTACTAGACAACATAGTCCAACTAACACTCTAAACCTTCACCACTTACGCAATTTTGGTTGTGTTTTTATTTAACCAGGCAAGTTGATTAATGATTCTTCCTCACATATTGACAGTCTGTCTTTTAGGCTAATGGCCACCAGTGGGCTTTTGCGGATTAAAACTAAAAAATGTAGATGACAGACATGATACCTGGCAACAGCCCAAGTACAACAGCGAATATGCTGAAGCACATTACAATATCCTGCGTATATGCAGGGCATGTGCCCCTCCGTTTGGTGTTTGGGGCCCTAATGATAGCATATAGCATAATCTCTAATATTGCAAGATAATACAAGAGCACTCCAATCAAATATTGTACTATTTTTGGAACATATTTACATGTTTACATGACTGGGGATTTGTCACGGGGGATTCCCCCCAAAATATTGCCAAATACCCTTTTTTGGCACTGGTCCAAAGCAGAGTATGCTTACAGTGTCATAACCCAAACCAGAAAAAAACATTCCACTCACCAGACTTGATATAGTAATAAAAAATCAAGAACGCCATTCAGTTGTTAATTGACAGGTTTTCCAACAATTTAGTGGGAGAAACTGTCCAATTACATTTACATTTGAGTCATTTAGCTGACGTTCTTATCCAGAGCGACTTACAGTAAGTACAGGGACATCCCCCTGGAGCAACTTAGGGTAAAGTGCCTTGCCCAAGGACACAAAGACAGTTGGCACAGTCGGAAATCGAACTGGCATACTTCCGACTGCAAATCTGACTCCCTAACCACTGATCCATCTGCGCCCCTACTATAGTGTGTTGGGAAGAATGAGCGATCAAAGCGACAAGGCTAGTCACATTAGAAGGGCTTGGAGAAAATATTGTGTAGGCAAGGAGGCCTGCGATGTTCAAAAAACAATCAGTTATCACGGTGACGAAGGATTTTAGCCATATACTACAACCACATTGGTATATGTGAGGACAGTCTATTCTCCTGGTCTTTAAAACTCTTCCAGAATGAATTAGGGTTTGGCCAATAGAAAGACATATGTTGGTAATGTAATTGATTTTGGCCTTAGTGCATTTATTTTTCACTAGCCTAAATGAAAGGCAGCTAATCAGCCTGAATATTTTGTGTGCCCAGTCATATATATTTTTTCATTTTCTTGTTTCAATACTTGAATGAATGATTACAAGACATAGACTAACATTCCAAAATTATAATGACATGGTATTGCAGGCATTGTCAGAGAGCTGAAGACAAGGAAATTTGTCCTTGAGAGGCCAGAGAAGAAAAAAAGAATAGAATGGTCATATCTTGCTTCAACCAGAAAATAGAAAAAAGTACTTTTTTACTCGTTGACCAATATTATAAACGTACAATATGTCGTTTTTGGCCGCTAGGGGTCTTTTAATCAAAACAATATTAAAAGATGTACTTGGATGACTCTGGGAAGTAGTGTGGGATCATGGGTTTTGTTATCGTCGTCAATGACAACCTTCCAATCTAGCATCTCCGGCAGAAAAAAATGTTCACTGACAAAGTAATGTATTGTTAAATATATTATAACTTTATTCACGTTATGTTTGGCGGTTCCTTGGAAAGAGCCACTAGAGGAGTCAAAGGTAATATGACGCCATTGACGGAAGACAAAATGAAACAACCCGTGTCTTCTAATTATATCAAAAATTTCGCTGGGTTTGAAAGTTGATGGAAATATTTGGGATAATGTAAGTACACGACTAAGAAACATATATAATATAGGTATAGTTATTATTTAATCGGATGTTAGACCTGCCAGTGACTTCATTTGACCTTGTCCAAGAGCAATGTGGAAGCAGAATGGCAATCAGATATTACGTTCATATTATACTGCCTAATATTACATTGTGCAGGCCCACAACCTACCACAAGGAGGCGACACACTGTGTGTGACATTCACACGTCCCCCCAGGCAGCGGAGACAATTTGCATCACACTTCCAGGCACTGTCAGTAATCCTCAAGCAGGATTCAAACACGTGGCTGCAATGACACAACCAGAATGCGAGGCAGTAACTTAGACCAATAATAAACATTAGCAAAATGATATACTAAAAGTGTGAAAATAAGTACAAAATAAAAAGGTGAACATTTATTTGAGTCGTTGTCTACAAACATTTAAGCACAAAAGTGGAAGTTTATTTATGGTCAATATACTGCAGTTAAGGGCTGATATTTAAGCACCCTAAACTGATGAGTGCAGCCCATCAACATCATACAAACAATGTAACCAATGGCAGCTAATAGGATTCCAATGAACTTTCCAATGCCCTAAAAGTATTTATTTCCCCGCGGGAGTGAAAATGACAACCTGATGTTTCACATTTATTCATGCTGTGGGCTATCTGGCACTCTGTCTTTGTGTAGACTAACTGTTCATGGATCATAAGAAACTCTTAGGGACTGAGAAGGGTCTCTGCTGTAGTGCCTGCCCAGAAAATAGTTGACTCACTGCTGACTTTCATTTATACCACCTGTACTGCCATATTTATAACTGCCACAAAATGTAGAATGTAGTTGTTTAGACCTGTAACATTTACATTTTCCCAATCACTTGACTATCTTATACTGTGACGTGTAGTGTAATATTCATCACAAGCAACAAGCTTCACACATTCACTGCTGTAATTGTAATTTAACATATAGGAATCAATTCACATGTGGACTTGCAAAGTCTTATCCTTCAAATACTCACACCAAAAGTTTGTCGATCTGCTATAGCGCCGGTTCAAACCCCATGGCAGTTATATGGAAAATGTTCCTACTCATTGAAAACAACAGTGTAGTCTACCTGTAAATAAATATACAACTCTTGAAGATCTAACTTTATAATATTTACGTTGGTTGACAGACCTAAAATGTTAGTTAACTTGTGTGCTTTAATTTTTGTATTTCACTGACAATTCTCACCCTCTGATGAGGCTAAACTGAAGATTGGCAGTCTTTGAATGTGAGAGTTGCAGGTTCATTTCCAGAAATGGGCAATATTTAGTTTTTGTTTGGGAAATGTGCCTGCTGATACAAAACAATACTGTAGTTTATTTTCTTAATCTATGAGCAACTACAGTATGTAACTGCATAGAGATTGGGCTATACTTTTTGTTTCTTCTAACGTTGCCTAATCATTCGAACAACGTTGTATAGAATACCTAAATAAATTTCCCTATGAAGAGCAGAAGTGTGGACAACATGTTGACCGATGCCTTGAGGTTTGTTGCATTCTGTTCTGACTCTTCCAAGTCTTAGTAATATAATATTTGCAAGAGTTAGGAAAATCTAATTTAGAGTTCTTCATGCAACATATTATATGTCATGGTAAAAATTCAACTCTGTCAGCAATGACGGTCCCAAAAATATGCACGGTAAAGACAATAACCATTTTAGCTTCTTGCATAGTCAGATTTCTACAGATATTGTGGGCTGCACATAAGTTGTTTTGAGGACTGATGCGTCATTGAACATTCTAGAAAGTGCAGACTGGGGAGGAGAGGTAGCTCAGTGGTTAGAGTGAGAAGGTTGACAACAAAGCTTGTGCTTGTTTAAACTCTGTTGTGGCTATGACTGTCTAGGGTCTCGGGATGTGTGACCCCACCTCAAATTTTTCTGCCGGAGTTGCCAGACCAGAGCAATTCCAGCAGATGTAACCTGGGTCTGAGGTTTTCATTTAATCTGCAAAACCATTCTATTCACTAAATTTTGCAACTTTATTGAGGCCATTTTTATTTATTTGAGTAAAAAAGGCTTTGAGGTGACATGTTTTTTGAGAAGAGACAATAAAATGTAAGTTGCTACAGTACTGTGTGCCTATTGCCTGCAAGAATAATGGATTCCTACTTGCCAATCTAAAACACAGAAAAATGGCAGAACATAGAACACAGCTGAGACATGAGGTGGCTCCCTCTGATGGAGTTTTTATGAAATCATTAAATCTATCTCAAATCAATTAACTGTCAAGAAATACAGTATCCAAACAAAAACTCAACACTGCTGTTTTATTGTTTTATATCATGTTCATGTAGGTTAATATCACAACTGGGGATTCATTGTTTATTTATTTTAAAAATGTTTTCCAGGATGATGTTTGTGTGTTTGTGTAAGTTTGAGTGTGTGTGTGTGCCTGTGTGTGTGCCTGTGTGTGTGCCTGTGTGTGTGCCTGTGTGTGTGTGTGTGTGTGTGTGTGTGTGTGTGTGTGTGTGTGTGTGTGTGTGTGTGTGTGTGTGTGTGTGTGTGTGTGTGTGTGTGTGTGTGTGTGTGTGT
>JACXGM010022018.1:0-16944 GCA_016801145.1 Umbra pygmaea | reverse complement strand
AAGGTAAAGGTGACATACGGAGGGAAGACACAGCAGTTGGAACTGTATGTTTTAAAAAATGGAGGGCCAGCTCTTTTCGGTCGTGAATGGTTAAGAAAAATCGAATTGGACTGGCACACCCTTAAAGCCCTAAATGTGTTACCAGAAGGCAATGGCGGGAAGCACAACGTAGCAAAGAGACTGTCGCAGCTACTCACTACTAATATGGAACTGTTCTCAGAAGGTATTGGCACGCTAAAAGGGATGAAGGCAAGAATCGAGCTGGATGAAAAGGCAACACCTAGATTCCATAAAGCCCGTCCAGTGCCATATGCGCTACGTCCGAAGGTGGATGCTGAACTTCAGAACTTAGAGGCGTCTAACATTCTATCAGAGGTCGAATGGAGTGATTGGGCCACGCCCATTGTGCCCGTAATCAAGAAAGGAAAGACTGAAGCTGTTCGCATTTGTGGAGATTTCAAGGTGAGCATCAATCCTGTGCTGCGTACTGTGCGGTACCCACTGCCACAAAATGAAGATATATTTGCATCTTTGACGGGGGGGAGAAGTTCTCAAAAATTGACTTGGCACAGGCCTACCTACAGATGGAGATTGAGGAGTCAAGTAAGAAGTTCCTTACAACTAACACTCACAAAGGATTGTTCCAATACAACAGACTTGTCTTTGGTGTTGCATCTGCACCAGCAATCTGGCAAAGAGCAATGGACCAAGTCCTTCAAGATATTCCTGGTACACAATGTTACCTCGATGACATCATTGTGACTGGAAAGAATGATGAAGAGCACCTACACAATCTCAGCAAAGTGCTCACCAGGCTGAGAGAGTATGGGCTGCGTGCAAAGAAAAGCAAATGTGAGTTTTTCAAGAGCGAAATCTCATATTGTGGGCACATCGTTGATAAGCACGGACTACACAAATCCCAGGAGAAAATTGAAGCGGTGCTTCAGGCGCCCAGACCAGAGAATGTGTCGCAACTAAGGTCTTACTTAGGCCTAGTTAATTATTACCACAAGTTCCTCCCAAACCTTGCTACACTGTTTCACCCACTAAATGCACTGTTGCAGACAGGAGTAAAATGGGAGTGGTCAGAAAAATGTACGCATTCAGGGAAACAAAGAGACTGATGACATCAGATGAACTGCTTACCCATTATAACCCAACGCAACCCATTAGACTGGCATGTGATGCTAGTCCCTATGGAATTGGTTGTGTTTTGTCACACATCATGAGCGATGGTTTGGAACGCCCAATTGCATTTGCATCGAGAACCCTGACGAGTGCCGAGCGAAATTATGCCCAGATTGACCGAGAGGCCCTCAGTCTTGTTTGGGGTATCAAAAAGTTCCACCATTACCTATACGGGAAAATATTTACACTTGTGACAGATCACCAACCCCTTGTGTCAATATTTAACCCTCGTAAGGGAATCCCAGTGATGTCTGCGGCCCGCTTACAGCGTTGGGCTCTCTTTCTGGGAGCCCACACCTATGATATTGAATTCAAGGGTACCAAGCAACACAGTAATGCAGATGGGTTGTCACGTCTACCACTATGGACAAAGGAAGAAAAGAAGACATCGTCCGTGGATCCAGCGGATGTGTTCCAGATGGCAGTAGTGGATCAGCTGCCGGTGACAAATCCTGAAATAAAACAACAAACAAGAAATGATCCTACATTGTCAAAAGTCTACGACATCACAATGCATGGTTGGCCGGCTCATGGTAGCTCCATGTTTCCAGAGTTTTTAGCCAGACGAGATCAACTCTCAGTATGTCTGGGGACCCTGATGTGTGGATCCCGTGTTGTAGTTCCCTCAAAACTACGTACCAGGGTTTTGGAAAACCTGCATGAAGGACACCTGGGCACAGTTAAGATGAAGAGTTTAGCCCGGAGCTACATCTGGTGGCCGGGTATAGATAAACAAATTGAAGACCTCACCAAAAGCTGCCCAGGTTGTAACAGAGTTCAGAATGCACCACCACAAGCACCCCTTCATCCGTGGGAGTGGCCGTCAGCACCATGGCAAAGAGTGCACATTGATTTTGCGGGGCCATTCTTGAACTCCATGTTCCTGATTGCTGTTGACGCCCATTCCAAGTGGCCAGAGGTGATACTGATTAAATCAAATTCAACTGAAAAGACAGTGGCTGCTCTGAGGTCCGTTTTCTCCAGAAATGGCCTACCTGAACAAATTGTAGGTGACAACAGACCTCAATATACTTCAGTGGAGTTCAGTCTATTAATGAAGAGAAATGGCATCAAAAACCTCAAATCAGCACCTTACCATCCGGCAACGAATGGACTGGCCGAAAGGTTTGTCCAAACCTTCAAGAAATCCATTAAGGCTATGGACAAAGAGGACATTTCTCTTCAGCACAAGGTGGACAACTTCCTCTTAGTGTATCAAAACTCTGTTCATGCCACGACAAACCAAACTCCTGCGACTCTGTTCATGAACAGAAACCTCAGGTCTCACATGGACCTACTAAAACCTGATCTGCGCAGGGAAATGCAGAATCGGCAGTTTAACCAGGTGACTGGTAAAGTTACGAGAAGCTTTGACATCGGACAAGAGGTCTTAGCACGAGACTACCGAGAAGACAAGTGGACCCCTGGGAGGATAGCCACAAGAACCGGACCACTTATGTATACGGTGGACGTAGGAGATCATACATGGAGACGTCATGTGGATCAGATTCTAGACTCACAGCCAAAGACCAACCTCTTGCCATCTCAAGACATACCTGTCATTGACAGTCACGCCCCTGACGTAAATGTGACGCCTGCAATAGAAACCCTTGTCATTGATCGGGTCCCTATTAACCCTGATCCTACCCCACAGGCCCAGAGGCGATATCCTGAGAGGCACAGGACACCCCCTAAGAGACTGGACTTGTAATGTATAGTTACAGTTTGGTTACAGTTATTGAAATGTTTGTTGTACTTAAAATAGTGATGTATTAGTCTATTGGGGAGGAAGTGTAATGTATGGATCTATTTCTTTAGCGTAGTCATACCCTCACGTTCAATAGTATATCATTGTGAACAATGCGCATGGTTATTCAAAGTTGTTGTATATGTAAGGAGCCGTGAATACAACGTGCAGATATAACAGACTAACCTCTGACTCTGTGTTTGACTATTATTATTACTAGTTATCACAAACACAAGAAAAAAGAGCCAGATAATCCAGACAATTCCTTTAATGAACTCCAAGGTGCGTTAGCAGACGAATCAGACAGAAATATATTTAGTGAAAAGGCCACGTCTTCCAAATTTCCATTCCTTGAATGCTTTGTGAAAATACGTGAACTAACACTTGAGAGCATTCATCTTGGCAACTGCACTGAGAGGAACCTATACTGTTCACAGACTCTTTTAGAGAAACTTTAAAAAAAACTTTCTTCCTGTCATTCCTATTTGGTCTGACCATCTTAGTGGAGACTTAAAGAGATTTTCATCAGTACAAGTACTGCCAAGCAACAAAAGCACAGCTTTTAGTGAAGTAACCTTCAAAAACACAAAATGTTTGTATTTAGGTGCGATAAAACAACGTGTTGATGAATGTATTGCTAAACTGCATACATTGTACGTGTCATACCAAAGAGACATTTGTCAAAAAATCTATCAAATCAAAAGAAAAAGACAAGGCATTGACCCACAGCCTGAAGAAAGTTGGAATAAAAGACAGAAAGAACCAAAACATCTTAGAAGGTCTTTTCTAGTGCCACCCAATGTCGATTCTAAAATGTTTTCTCTGAATAAGAAGTTAAAAAGGAGTATGACAGAAGGGTATATTGTGAGAGATTATGTTGGTGTGATACAGTTTGTTATGAGAGATTATATTGGTGTGATACAGTTTGTTATGAGAGATTATGTTGGTGTGATACAGTTTGTTAACATTAAGGTTAGCAAAAGACATAGGATGACCCTTGTCTATACACATTATACAGTCTTCAGTTTAGACATGGACATGTTTGCTCTCCATTGTTCTGTGTTGGAAGTTAATTTTACTTGCAAACTTGTGATTAGTAACAAATGTAAATTCTTTTGTCTCTAGCATTGTTTTCTATGTGCTTAAAAGCTGTGATTAGTATCCGGAACTGTATTTGTGTCTATCTTGAAATTAAATGAGAATTGATTAACTTCTACATCATTTACCTTATGAGTTTGTTGAGAGTTAAATGTTTTGTATGCATTTAAGTACCATGGAGAGCACGAGCATGGATATGAGACTATTACTGGATAAAACTCACCCTAGGGAATGTTTTTAACATAGCATGTCTCACTGCACGGTCTATAGTATTTGCACTGTCATGTTTTCTTCATGCAAGGTCTCTGTCTGCTCTCTATCTGCTTTCCTGGTGCAATTCAGGTAAAATTTAAAAAAGTTATATTGCACCTGATTAGATAATTTACATATATAAAGGTGCTGGTAACTGGTTTGGTTGAATGATATATGTTTACAGCTATTGCAAGACCATTAGGCTACATTGAAGACTAAGTAGAATTATTTTAATAGCAAAAAACAACCTTTAAAAAAACAATAGGTACACACCTCCATTAGATTATCACACCTCCATCAGGTATTCACACCTCCAATAGCACAGGAATCATGCATATGTTGATTCGTAGCATTAGCTTGTTCTTTTTGCCATAGAGGGAAATGCTCAGACTTCTTGGCAAGCCCAACCACCGTCGAAGGTAATTGCTCACCCTCCTCTCAAATCCTTCCAAGGTGGAGATTGGTAATTCATACACCAACAATGGCCACAATATCCTAGGTAGGATGCCATGTTGGTATACCCAAACTTTGAATTTCTCTGGTAGGCCTGACTTGTTGACTATAGTCAGCCAGCTATCCAGTTGTTCATTTGTTGCCCTGATGGAAGCGGCATCCTTTAGAGAGCCGTCAAAAGTTTTCCCTCTTCACAGGCTTCTTTGTGACTGATGGGATTTAGGTACTTCATAGGGAGAAGTGGAACCGGTCTGTTACCTTCCCTCTCTTCAGTACCATGGACCTGGATTTTTCTGGCTTGAAATGCATCCTCGCCCAGGTGGTTAACCTTTCTAAGGCCTGAAGAATCCATCTGCATCCTGGTACTGCCATAGTTTTTACTGTCAAATCGTCCATGAATTCCTCTCTGATCAGTTGTGTTACCACTCCACTGTGTTCAAGGCACCCGGGGACCCCTGGGATCCCTTCGTTTCGCAAAGAGGGATCGATGTACCGGTTCTTTAGGAGGTAGTATGACAGCTGTTGGGAAAGAATACTGAAGAATATCTTCCCCACTACATTTAGCAGCGAGATGGTCCTAAACTGCTCTATGGTGGTTGACATTTCTTCCTACGGAATCCACACCCCTTCTGCAGATCTCCATTGTTGGGCCACTCCCCCTCCTCCAGATGACCCTCAGGATCTTCTACAGATGGTGTAAGAGTTTGGGGCACCTTTTATACACCACATATGGCACACCATTGGGTCCTGGTGCTGAGCTGGTTCTGGCAGCCTTAACAACAGTCTGAATTTCTTTCCAACTGGGTACTTTGGTGTTGAAGTCAGTGGTTGGTATAGGTGGATTGATGAGGTATCTACATTCGCCAAGGTCCTCTTCCCAGGCTGCATTGCTATAGGTGTCATGCAGATGGGTGTCTATCTCCTCTTTTGAGCAAGTGAGGTGGCCACTGCACTTCTGTTCTAGCAGCTGTTTTTGGTAAACCCAAAAGAGTTTGCTAGGAAACTCTCATATCCTCGGTTGACCCCTTGAAGTCAGGGTTCTTGTTTCAGCTGTGCAATCTTCTCTGCCCTGCAGTTCTTGGAGTACTGGTTTGTAGCAGCATGCTTCTTTACTAAGCTAAAACTTTTGGTGGCAATGCTGGTAATCATGGTTGCCATTGTTTGGAGTTTCCTGTCTGCCATTCCCTTTATCGTAGCTTCCAGGATACCATCCACATCATCATCAAATTGCTGCCACTCAATCCCGTTGCTGGATGGAGGCCAATTAACCCACCGTTGGTGTTGTAGGATGCCTGGCGCTTGGGCTTCCGGAACATGGAGGTTCTGAGCTCTGTGGTGTGACTCCGGGCTCGGCTCGTCCTGTGTCTCACCAAGGTCCTCTGGTGTGTGGAGGTTCTGGGCACTTTGGGATGTCTCCCGGCATAGTTCCTCCTGCATCACAATGAGGGAATTCCTTGAGCGCTGCTCTGGCTGCACTTTCACCAAACATTCCATCTTGGTCTGGTGGATCTTCAGACCCCGTGGGTTTTTGCAGTTCTTCCCACACTGATGGCGTTCATCGTCGATTGTCCGTTTGCCTGGTTCATTATCTGGTTGACCCTCCATTCATTCTCCGGGGGGGTTCATTCTCCCCCCCTCTCATGCTCATCTGGGGGTATTTTTCTCTCGGACCCTTCGCAGCTGCTTTTGGGTTCTTCCTCACAGAAGATGCAGGTTGGGTTGTTGGCCCTTCCTGCCCCAGTTGCCATCTCTCTGTGCTGTCCGCTGTCTCTCCAGCTGTCAACCAGCCTATTTCTGGCAGTCAATGGCCAATCCAGACTAATATAGTTGTTATATACAAATTGTGATGCACTTTTAGACACATAATTAGTGATAGTAAGGAACTATATTGAGCCATTACATCACTTCCTGTTCCACTAGGGTATAATAATGAGGTAACACACATGCGATATTCCTCACACATATGCGAGGTCCGCCCTCAGTTTTGAATCAACCAATTAAATGATTTCTACCTCCAAGGCAGATCTGCCTGGAGAACACTTTTCAATAACTAAAAGTCCTATGAGCATATTTCAACAAGACAACGACCCAAAACACTGCTCAAAATCTCCTCTGGCATTTTTGTAGAGGAACAAGTACAATGTTCTGGAATGGCCATCCCAGTCCCCAGACCTGAATATCGTTGAAAATCTGTGGGGTGATTTGAAGCGGGCTGTCCATGCTCGTCAACCATCAAACCTAACTGAACAGGAGATGTTTTGCAAGGAGGAATGGTCCAAAATACCTTCATCCAGAATCCAGACACTCATTACAGACTATAGGAAGCATCTAGAGGCTGTTATTTCTGCTAAAGGAGGCTGAACTAAATATTGAGGTGATATTTCTGTTGGGGTGCCCAAATTTATGCACCTGTCTAATTTCATTTTGATGCATATTGCACATTTGCTGTTCATCCAATAAACCTCATGTCACTACTGAAATATTACTGTGTCCTTCAGTTATTTGATAGATCAAAATGAAATTGCTGATCCAAACACCCAATTATTTATAAATGAAAATCATGGAAATTGTCAGAGGTGCCTAAACTTTTGCATACAACTGTATAACACACTGCATTTGAAGACATTCTGCTTTCACATTATTTGCAAATGGTACTTAAAATTAATAAAGCTTTTTGAATATGAGATGCTGTTATGAGACAGAAGGATAAAGAGAGAGAGCTGGATTGTGTGAAAAATGTAAATGTCTGTTCAATTCCCTCTATCAGTTAGCTGTCAAACTGCATTAGGTTTTTAGTCCAGTTCATTCAACAGCGCTATTATATACTTCTTCCTGCAGGTGGCAGACAAGTCTGAGGAAAGTATTTCTTCTGTGCATTCTCATATTACCTCTGAGGAAAGGAACAGAGGAGTCTGTATAAGCTATACGTTCAATATTTGTATTGGTGTGATGCAAACATCGTAAAAGCTCATCCTGTGTCTGATAAACGTTAGACACTGTAAATAAAAGACAGATACAAATTTTTTGCTTTCAGTAAATGTCTGAATAGATGAATGTGGAATTGTGTGCAATGACAGATCTTAAGAGAGAGAGGAAGAAAACGAGGACATGAGTGAGGCGGGGCGAGTGACATGGGAGGGAGTGAAGGAGTGGGAAAGGTGGGGGGGGTGGAAGGAGGTAGAGACAAACCACTGAGGGCATGAATATTTTATGACCTTTCTTTGTAACACTTAGGGAGCAGCATTAAGCTGGAGAGAGAGGGAGAAAGAGAGAGAGACAAATACCCTATTCTACATTAGGCAGCTTAGCCCACACAACACCACTAACAATCTACCCTTCACATCAGCGACCTACAGACGCTACATCATTTGAGTACTATCACGATCCACCATTCAGCTGAATTCACACAAAGTACTGTTGTGATGTCAAAGCCTGGTGAAAGAAAGGGTGATATTGTTGCGTACCTCGGAGACGATGTGTATGTGGATATCTATGGGGATTGTCGGGACACTTGGCTGTCAAGGCCTCGTGACTTTCCAACCGAGAAGTCTTCTAAGGGTGGAATGAAACAAGGCCTGCTTCTCTCCAGAGGATGACACTGCCCCTGTGCATGTTGATGCTCTGACAGGATTTTCCCTCCAAGCTGTCACTGCATGTGCTCTCATCGTGGCTTCTCTCCTCCTGTCCTCCTCTCTGAGCCTGGTGTGTTTGTGGGTGTGCTTAGTATATGAAAGTGTTCAGTATCTGAATCTGAGTGTTCAGTATCTTTATGAGTGTGTTTAGTATCTGAGTGTGTTCAGTTTATGAATGTGTGTTGAATATTTGAAAGTAAGTTTATTCAGTAACTAAATGTTTGTGTGTGTGAATATTAGGAACGTCCCCTGCCTACTTCCAGACCACGTTTACAACTTACATCCCAACCTGAGCACCACCCCAACCTGAGCACCAACCCATCCTGAGCATCACCCCAACCTGAGCTCCACCCCATCCTGAGCACCACCCCAACCTGAGCACCACACCACCCCAACCTGAGCACCACCACAATCTCAGCACCCCCTGCCACCTCCAGTCTCCTGGGCATCCCAGTTGTGTTTTATCCCACTGAGAACTATTTCCTGTCCGGGCTTGCTAATGATGGAAATATACAAATGTATATATGTTAATGTGTTTGTGCACCACCATCTCAGTGTGTATGAGAGCAATCGCCCTCTGCTCCACAGGGGTTGCGGAGCCTGCCTGCCTGCCTCACACTGCAGTTATTGTTCTGGGACAAGAGCACAATGATGTGAAGTGCATCTCTTATAAAACCTGGCATTTCAAATGACGTGCCACCCACCAGCTCGTGACAGCAAGAGGGGAAATAAAAATAACCTGGCTGAAGGAGAATGGGAGTATTGGCGTCATTTTTTATATGGTGTGCATTTTCAAATTGGCTTCACGGGTGCTGTCTCCACTGGTGATTCAAAAAGATTAACTGGGAAAGGGAATTTAATTAAGTTAAGTGGTGTTTTGGCAAATATATTACAGCAAAAACTGAACAATAAGAATGAGTAGGAACCATTTTTAATATTGTTTTGCATTCACCAAGGGTACCAAAATCTCTCTTAAATTAAAAACAAGAAATTGGGTGAACTTTGGTGTTTTGTGTTTTGCAACACGACTGCAGCACTCTGGTTTACATAGTTTTTGTGTGTTTTGCTTTAGTATTATACTTCTTGAAAATGTTGTGGCCACAGGCGACAAACATGTTGCTGCCTACAACTTTAATGGACAAAGGTAGAGTCTAAAGGGGAAGCATACCTGTAGCCATCTGAAGAAACAAAGACCTTTAATAAAGAAAACAATACAAATAAATAAGATAACACAAGATGCACGTTTCAAACAAAACCCAACAGAGCACTGAACAGTACAATACAGTACTAGAGCACAAAGGCTTGATTTAAAAAATAACTCACATTTTCCCTCCCAACCATTTACAGATTTTTCTTAAAAACTTCAAGAAGCAAACAGACATTTTATAAAAGCATCATACAGTTGCATATCCATCTGCAACAGAGTATAGTGTACAAACTTGTTACTGAAGGATAAATACTTTCTGGCCTATACCTAACTTGAATTTTAATCACATCAGATCATGAGTCATGTCACATCCCAGGTTAGTGCATTTCCAAATTAGGACCGGGCCTTTTAATAGAGATAACAGTAGAATGAAAACAGGACGTGAGAGCCATCCATACATCTATGGAGAGCTCACAAATCATCTATGTATATATATATATATATATGTTGTGTATAGTATACTTTATGATAGCAATCCTTCCAAAATCTCTGTTGGTCTCTTATGGTGAATCGTACAGCAGAGTCAAACGGAAAGTCTCTGGCAGGAGATACGGCTACATCAGGGCATGAGTGGAAGATCGTAGGGCAGATCCCTCTAGGCACCCCATTCACCATACAGGGCACTATGCTGGGACTCGGGTAATTAGAGATGTAGCGTAGCAGACAGCTGTCCTTCCTGTCTGCCTTCAGAAGAAGGCAAGTGAAGCCCCTAGCTTCAGTACGGCGCAAACTTCTGTCTGTCCGGCTTCTTGATGCAGTTGGCTGAGGAGATTTTGGTAGTATAGGCTGCCAAGGTGGCGTGAGATGGGGCTGCTGTCACAGCGACCTGGGGTGCAGGGCTGGAGAGAGTCAGGAAGGGGACTGACTTGACCCCGAGAAGGCCGGAGAAGGGAAGTGCGCTGTAGGGGTGGCCAATTACAGGGGTAGGAGAGAGGGCGCCCATCGCTGCTAGGGTTGTGGCGGAGTGGTGGGAGGTTGCCGTGGAGGCGGGCTGGGTGAAGGCCATATTGAGGTCAGCGATGTTGGGTGCAGCCATGGATGCTGCCTGGGCGGTGGATTTAGCTGTCTCTAAACTATGAAGAGAAACAGTTGAGTGGCTTACATACATAAAATACAACGCAATAATAGTGCAATACAGCACAGCCCAAAGGAATGCATTGCAACACAATACACAGTTGTCGTATTAATTCTCCATACTAGAACACAGTGATATTATTGATTTTATTTCACCTCTGTTATGGAAACGGAAAGATCCCTACTTCAACCTACTGTGATTGGTTAGCCTTACCAGGAGGTAATGAGGTACTGGGCCAGGTTGATGCTGATTGGTGTGCCAGTGATGGTGACATGCCGGTCACTGGTTCCGTCCAGCTGGCTGCCGATCTTTATCTGGGCACCCGACACCTGCCTGATCTCATTGATCTTAGTTCCCTGCCGGCCGATGATAGAGCCTATCAGCTGCAATAAAGTACAGACAAACAATATAGATGAATGGATTTATATCTGATTTGAGTCAGTTGACTGCATTGAAATGACCTGTGAGTAATCTGTCATTTTAACTAATGAGAACTACAAAGCTGACAATAATTGTGACGGCTTATGTTGAGAATGTTTAACGCAGTTGCTGGTCTTCTATGGGCCGTGTACGAAATGTTCACCTCTCTATAAACGTTGGGATCGGATTGCCTGTCTGAAAGGGCCTGTCGTTTATCATGCACGTCAAATCCGTTTTTTTCCAACTTCTCCCTTAATTGCAGTACTCTGTGCGCCCGCAAAAGACAGGAGAGAGAGACTCTGCACATTTGCTTCTCATTAATCTGAGTGGCTAAAAGGTTATTGATTTCCATCGCTGAGGCGACTTCCCAAACAAATCACTTCCCAAACCCATCCCAGAAGAGATGAGCCTTTGGGCTAATGGAAAACATAATGGGAACAGAACTTTAAACGTAATGTACAGTCTGTGCCTGTTTGTCCGGTCTTATTTAGCTGATAGGTGCTCTAAAGATGCTGACATATGTATATATCAGGTCCTAAAAGTGTTATCCTCTTTTTATCGCTTCAATTTTACTCGACTCTTCAACTGTTGCTCGAAAAAGCATGCTTAGGAAGTCTGAGGCCTGAAGACCAGTCTCTCGGCCAGGGGTCTGAGCCTACATGCAGTGTGTTAGGCCATAGAGGCTGGGGGTTATGCTGTGACAAGAGACTGCAAGAGGCCTCCACAGTGGAGTACATTCTGTATGTGTGTGTTGGCAGCTTAACAGTTGATTGATAGTGGCCCCTGAGCCCGACACCCACACAAACACACCTACACCCACACAGTTCTGCTCTTGTCCATCTCCCTTTATTTCACATTCCTTTCCTGAGAAGTCAGTCCAGTTAGACGGCGTGCGATTGGCCACACCATCCTGGTCGGTCTCTCCAGCTATTATTGGAATGACAGATTATTCCAGGAGCTGCTAGCTAGCAGGGACAAGCCAGGCTGAAGAGCATCCCCAAGAGACACGGGAAAGCACCAGCACAGACCTGAGTTTAGAGATAATGAGCGCTGAGAGGGAAAACCAGTTCCTCCTGTCAATCCACCGGTTCTGAGCAACTTGAACGCATTCATGCTGAAGCTTACAGGAGATTCATTGTTAGTAAACAAAATACATTGAACGTACCGGAACAGTTCTGCCCTGACCAATGTAATCAAACAATGTTGCTTATGAAGCTCATTTTGAATGCACCCAGTGCCGTTTTCAGAGGTATGTGTCGGAGCAGAAGACTGTTGTTTAGACTGGTAATTACTGGCGCTAACCAAGGAATACACCTATGAGCTAACACAGCATGCCTCACCTCACCTGCTTTTGGATCTGCCCTACATTTTCTTCCATTTCCTGCTGAAGTAGTCATTTGGAAAAGGACACAGGAAGACTGATGAGGTTGGTCGGGGAGTCACAAGTTTTCCTCCAGGCTAAATCCTCCCTAGGCAGAAGTACAACATACTGCTGACTCTGGCTAAGCGCTTCCTCACTGCCAACCCCCCCACCCCTCTGAAACGTAAGGAGACATCTCAGTAGTCTTTTTGTCCTTCATTTCTTCAGTAGCACCAGAACAGAAAGCTATTAGGCCATGTCTGTGCATCTCAATTTTAGTCTGCACCTGTGGCTGATGAAGATGTGACAAATACAAGTGATTAACCATTTTAATACGATTGACGACAGTGTAATAACTCCTGAACCATACAAATGGTTGCTAATGTTGGAAAGAGGAAGTTCTGCTGTAAAGAATGGGTCATTCTTGATGACTTTATTTTGGTTAACTCAAAACATTACAAACAGGAAGCAGGAAATGAAAATTACAAAATAATATTTCTGCAAGGAGGTAAGATATCACCCTGCACTAAAACAGGTTATTTGTTTAGGAGGGAATGGCAGGGTTTTTAAAAACGTATGAGGAAATAATGAAATATTTTTGTGTTTTATTGACCTATTGTATGCCCCCCTAACATTGCACAATAGTTCTCAAGTCCTGGGGGCATGGATATTACAGTGGTATTCTTCATAGTTTACATAGGTTTTAGTATTTTTTTGGCTCTATATGACATCAGGCATGAAAATCATTGTCTTAAAATTTTGGATTTTGTTTATCTTTTCTAGCCAAGAGTCTTCTGAATCCAAAACTACAAAAGCGCTTCACTGTAAAATAAAGTATGACCCTTTCAGAGGCCAACATGTCAACATTACACCAGGCGGACTTTAACTCCACCTCTGAGGTTTTTTACGCAGCAGTTAGCTGGAGTTCTGCACATATCAGTTCTGTGGGCTTGGATGAGTGTGAATGACCATTAAGCTCAAGAAGATCAAGAAAATGACATATTTGTGCGACACCCCGTCTCCGACCGCAGCTCTAAGACTGACCATGAGTCCTGCACTGGTCTAAGTCTTCGGTTTGAATTCCACTACGCCCTGGAGAGGCAGCGGCGGGGGGGCTGGGTAGTTTGGACACGGCTATAAGTCCATTCTGGAACAATGGCTGGAGCTTAGACTCAGCTGTTCCTGTCACGCACATCACTCCCCTGCTACAGTCACTCTACTGAGGGATTGGAGGGGTTAGGTATTTCAGGGTTTCGCTGGTTGGGGACAATAACTCTGACATTTTGGCGACGTGGTCCATGAGGTATGCAGGCCGTCGTCACCTGTCGTTGTGACAAGACACAGTCTGACATAGTGTGATTTATTTCACGACAGTAGAGTAGATGAAAGCACTGATCCTTGAGGATAGATGGACGGAGGAACGAACAGACAGACGTAGATCATCATCAGAGGTCTTCTTTCCGAATGTAATCCAGCATCGTCGTCTCAAACTGAAATTGGAGGGGATTCACACGAGGCATCTAAATGAGAGGGAGAGGATCTCTGTCTGTTCTTTATTGGATGTTTATGACAGCAGAGAGAGAGAGTGCCTAACTAGGTCAGGGAACGTGAGAGGATTTTCAGGGAACTCATGGGACTCATATACCGAGGCACTAGACCCCAGAAAATGACACCAGGAGTTCCATATCTGCTGAAAATCCACACAATCTAGGGTCGTTCTGGGGTTAGAAGATCTTGAGTAATTAACATGTTGCCGATATGTCTCCCCATCTCTAGTTGCAGTCACCCAGGGCAACCGTCAGCCATGAATCCTCAAGCATTCAGCTAGATGGCATCACCTGCATCTGTTGGTGTTTTCAATGCGGTCTGTTGCTTCGGCTCTGTCTAGCGTGTTGCATAGGAAGCCTACAGTACATTGTTCTAGGTAACAGCAACTGGGTTGGAATCAATTCCACTTCAATGTGGTACATTAATTGGAATTCTCATTCAAATATATATGCTTTTCTGAACACATTTTTTTCCTTCCTGGAATTTAATTAGAAGTAAAAAGAATCACCTCTGGAATAGACTCAAACCCAAGGACGTCTGATAAAGTATTGAAATGTAGATGGTAATATTATGTTTTATTCAACTGCTTACATCGTTTGGAATAAGAAGCTCCTGCGATGTCTGGGAGCTTGAGTCCATTCCTAATGACAGAGAATATAAAACAATCAATCCTTCCATACAGAAATATATCTTTTCATTACATTTGGCTCGCTGGTCAAGGAAACCGATCTAATATGACATGCTACATGAAAAATATTTTCGTGGCATAATGGCAAGATTTGGCTATGCAGCTCATTTCCATTTTAATAGAATTATGTTTAACATGCAACAATTTGTCTTTATATTCCCCTAGGCTTCTGATACAAATTTATTTTTTATTTACCTTTATTTATTCACTGGTGGAACACAAAAATTCTTATAATGGTTTGTATTTTTTGTTCCCGATATGAAGAGGCATTTATTAGCAGAAAAGATCTTCACTGCCACAAGCTCAGGACTGGAGAATTTTATACTACTGAAGAATACCTTTTTGTAGGTCTAAACAGCCAAAGCTTTTACTCAGCACTGTTCAAACTGTGACCCACACAAACAGTTGACATT
The DNA here is from genome assembly GCA_016801145.1 of Umbra pygmaea. Taxonomy (NCBI): domain Eukaryota; kingdom Metazoa; phylum Chordata; class Actinopteri; order Esociformes; family Umbridae; genus Umbra; species Umbra pygmaea. The sequence continues at coordinate 1,863 of JACXGM010022018.1, read as the reverse complement.
TGTCTTTGGCAACAGATAAGGAAAAATATGACTAATAAGTGTCAATTTTAAATGTAGCTGCAGTTTATTTGATATTTCATTTCACTTTGAGAAAGGAATTGGCTGTCCTTCACTGTCTGTTGGCTATAGTACATGACCCACAGCTTGTGCAACTATTGTTTTCCGTACATGTATTTGATTGCCAAGTGGGCTATATCAAGTAAAGTGAACACATACCAGGTAGAACGGTTGCAGTCTGTTGGCACATGGAACCAGCCTGCATGTTCTGCTGCATGGACAGCTGGTGGAGCTTAGCCAACTGTGAGAGAATTATTATTATTATTAATAAGTAGTAGTATTACTAGTATCATAGTTTGTATAGCAATTTGAGTTCTTTGCAGTAAAATATGTTTATATACACAATAAAGTGTGTATATATGTATATATAATAAATTCTATATACACAACCTGTTGTAACTATGCAGCATATATTTAACCCACATACCTCAGTATGTGGAATGCCATATTGGTTTTGGATAGTGTAGGCCTGGAAGAGATCACTCTGTATTAGGCAAATGACAACAAAACAACATTGTTACCCAGTAACCACATATAATCAATGATATAGTACATAAATATATTTTCAATCAACACTGTTGCTAAGAACTTGCAAGCCAACACATTAATTGTGTATTGCAGGACATTATTGAAAAGCATTATAGACCTGCGATAGTGGCTTCATGTCAGCATATAACCCCCTACTGTATTTTCATAATGTATTACACAGCACAGGTGGCAAATATAAAATGTTCTCAGCATATTTTATGGGATGGCCCTTCAGTCCAGATTGGACATCATCAGGGGGCTGCAATATTCACAGCAAGGGGGCAATTTAACCAACCTGCATGCACTCTGCTGTAATAACTCCATAGTCTCTTCTCTGCTCTCTCCCCCCTCCTGTTTGTCTCTATCCTCTTGTCTATCTACTTCTCTTCCTGTCTCGCTCCCCTCCTGTCTCTTTCTCCCCTCCTGTTTCTCTCTCCCCTCCTGTCTCTCTCTTTCTACTTCTGTCTCTCTCCCATCCTGTCTTTCTACTTCTGTCTCTCTCTCCCCTCCTGCCTCTCAATTACATTTTCAATTTAAAGGGCTTTATTGACATGGGAAACAGTTGTTTACATTGCCAAAGCAACTGGAAAATAGGCATAGAAAAAGAACAATAAAATTGCAATAATTAAAAAGGAAACAAAAATATTAATAAAAAATGAATCAAATAAAATAAAATAAGATATTGCACACAATTTTGAAAGTTTAAGGCACACTCAGTGTCAAATTTACATTGATGTGAGAATACAAATAGTTACCAGTGAACTAATGTGAGACTGGATGAATTAAGACAGTATGTTCTGTTCCTAATGTTGTCTGTGCTACCCTGGTTGTCCTTTCCTCATGGCAACGTGTCACAAATCGTGCTGGTGTTATTGCACACTCTGGAATTTCACCTAGCAAATATGGGAGCTTCTCTATGTTTGATTTTGTGTCAAATTGTTTGTGTGTTTGTAAGATCTGAGGAAAATATATGTCTCTAATCTAGTCATAATTGCCAGGAGGATATAAAGTGCAGCTCTGTTTCCATCTCATTTTGTGAGCAGTGTGCACACAGCCTGTCTTCACTCGGTATCCAGGTGTGCCTATAAAACCTTTCTCAATAGCCAGGCCATGCTCACTGAGTCTGTACATGGTCACGGTTGTAATTAATTTTGGGCCTGATACAGTAGTCTCTCTCTCCTCCTCTCTTTCTTTTTCTCCTCCTCTCTCTTTTTCCTCCTGTCTCTCTATCTTCCCTCCTGTCTCTCTCTCCTCTCTCCTGTCTCTCTCTCCTCTCTC